>JAJJWX010002768.1:0-112696 GCA_023529315.1 Papaver bracteatum | reverse complement strand
CGCATTCTATTTTTATTTTTCCATATTTATCTATTGTTCTCTAAGTGTTTTGGTGGGTCACTAAACATCGACGTGTTATTACTGCTAGGATGAAATAGAGTGATTGAGTACTAGAAAAAGAAAATAAAAAAAAAGAACGACCAATTAGACCAAACGGAATAAAAAAGACACTTGGATAGCAGTATGTGTGAAACGTAGTCCATGTCTCCGTCACCTAAACAAGCGTGGAATGCAGGATCCAAGGCAACTATCATGTACCTGCTGACAAGAAGCATGCGCTTGGATCCAAAAGATCTAATCATGCTGTCTAAATAGGAAAAGAAAAAAAAAGTATTATATTGGTTGAATAAAGTCACTCCTGGTTCGATGTAGAATTCAAACTAGTATCTCAATCCAATAGGATGCATAGGTTCATCTTGGCAGTGACCTTCAGACAGATATGGGAAACATCGATCACTTGTGAACATTCGCCAGCATCTACATCTATTTCCATCTTCTTTATCTTTTCATTGTGATTGTGGTTTGTTAGTTTCCGAGTATTGTGGCTTGTTCGACTATCTAATTAAAGCTTTATTTACTAATATATGAACTGAATTTGTGCAAGGTGCCTCCTCCTGTAGTCATTTTGGATTCGTTCATTGATTTGTCACAAATAGACGGAGTTGGAAATATAGGTTTTGTAGGCATACCTCTTTTAAACCTTCACGAGACTAAAAATCGTCCACTAGGTACACCTAGGGGTTTAAAGGCTTGTTATTTATGCTTAGAGTAACTGTAGCCTCGACGAGACGGAGTTGTATATATGTTTTATAATTATTTTGTTTGATTTTCTCGAGGACTAGCAAAGTCTAAGTGTGGGGGAATTTGATATGTGTCTAAAACACCTTATTATTTATCTATTGTTTATGCTTTCTCTGCTAGTTTTCTTGTAAATTATGTATCTTATGTTTTGTTTTTGAGTATTTAGGTACTTTGGAGTCATTTGGATCAAAAGAAGAGGAAACATGGAAAAAGCGTTGGAGGCGGATTATTCTCATTATTTGCTTTTATTTCTTCATCTCTGTTTGAAAAGTATGTCGGCTTTAGTGATGCAAATTCTTTCTGAAAAGAACGACAACTTTAGTGATGACTCTCATTGAAGAGTTTAAGTGAATATGAGAAATAAGGGACGATTGCTGTTAATGGAAAGACTCGGAGAAAGCGTTCAATTGGAGCATAAAGGGGCGAAGCTGTCATTTCCTAGGCGAACACTATCCGGAGAGTCGAGCCATGGTTGAGGGTCGACCAATTCTACGGGAGCACTAAAGACCACTGATGTTAAGGGGTGGCTAGCTATTATAGGGTACCCATTGGGGTGTCCCTTAGCCTATGTATTGGAGTGTCAATAACCACCCAATCATTTCTAACCCTAAATCGAGAAGAGTAATCTTCTCCCAATTATTTTTCATTCATCCCATCACTAAAACTGAGAGAGAACAGCAGCCATGGTAGCTGACTCCTGTGAAATCGAGATCCAGAGATCGAAAAATTGAGAAAATTGCAGCTAGAATACAGAGAGGAGGTGAAACTGTGAATCTGATGAATTTAATGGGTTATAGAAGAGATTGATGGTGGACTTGGTATGGGTTTGCTGGAGAAGATCGAGATTATGGGTTTGTTGTAAACTCAGAAGTTGAATTTGGGCTTGCGGCTGTGGCGATTGAGATGAATTTCAAAGGAATTGGGAAGATGGGTCTATGGTAATTGATGAGTTTTATAAGCTGCTGGTAATTTAGATCAAGAAATGGAAATTCAGAGTAAATACTGTGGAATTGAGAATGGGTGCGGTGATTAATGTGGGATATTCCTGTGATTAGTGCTACTGGTCTGTGAATGGTTTTGAATCTGAGACTGAGTTAGTGCTAATGGTTATTAAGCTTTGTGGGTTGGTTGGCTAAGTTGAAGAAGGTGAACAATGATGCAGTTGGAGCTTGAAGCAGTTGGAATGGAGACCTGGTGATGTAAGGTGGTACTGATTACAAGAATATGGAGATGGCTGTTGGGATTGTACTTGATTTGAACCAAGAATGGGTATGTGTTGGATGTACAGGTAGCTAGGAAGATGCAGATAGTGGTGGTGTTGTGTCTGGTGATTGATGAAAGGTGGGGAAGATATGTGTGGAGATGTTTCTTTGTAGTGAAATTGGAGGAGAATGTGTTGCAGTTGGTATGCTTAGCAGGGTAGCTGGTGGTTCTATGGAGATAGGTGAGCTTGCAGTAGTGAATCAAAGGATGAAATTGCAGGTGAGAGTTTAATTGCAACTGTTGGTTTGAAGATGAGAGAAATGAGTTAAGTCTTTGGAGATGATGACTGTGCAAATTGAGGAGCAGGGAATTGGTGGTGTGTGTAACACATGATAATGCAGAATGAATGGAGGACATGACACTATTGATTCTGGAGAGTTCTGGTACAGGTAGATGTTGCAGGTGCAGTGAATCAATGAATAAGAGGTTGATTGAATTTGTGCTGCCATGGGGGAGTCAGTGGTGCAGCTATGAGCCATGATTGCAGGATAGACCTAGGATCTCAGGATGGTGGTACTGGTAGCAGATAATGGCTTTGGATTGTGACAGAACAACAAAGAATTGATGGAACTGACATGAATGATGTGGTGAAATGGCTTGGTTAATGTGTGATATAATGGGTTCAGCTGGATTAGCTGAGAATGAATTAAATGCAGGTGACTATGTTGATGTTGCTTTGTTGGTGATGGAAGCATTGTTGCAGAATGGAGCTACTGCTGCAGAAATGATTCTGGGACAGAAGCTGAAGGTGGAATTCAATGCAGAGATGGAGCTGGTGATTATGAGATGATTACAGCTCAAGTTGGGTTCAAAAATGTAGCCACTGGTGGTGATTTCTGGACTGAAATGGGCATTGCAGAGGCAGAGCTGGTGGTGTTGAATTGATGCAGCCTTGCAGTTGGCTATTTTGGTGTTGGTTGAAGCTGAGTGGTGGTTCTGGTGAAAGCGCAGGTGTAATTGAGCTGATTTAGTAGGATATGGAAGTGAAAGAAGCATCGAAGAGGATGGAACAACCATCTTGGTCGTAACTGAAGCTGCAGAAACACAGAAGACAACCATCTTGGCTGTGAACTGCACAATTCTGGTCTGGACTAACTCACGTCAACTGGCTTGGTTGACATCGAGTTAACTCATCACTGAATCGTTTCAACTCGGTGTGACTCGCTGAGCTTGACCGAGTTGACCCGGTTGATCGATTTGACTTTTGACGGTTTGACTTTTCAGTTGGCCGGCGGCGACTTTCCGGCACCAAATTCCGACCAATTTCCGGCCAAAAACCCAGTTTTCCGGTGAGCGCTTTTGGGACATATTTTCTACACGGGTTTCTCTCACTCGTGGGTCGGGTGAATTTCCAACTAATGGACTTTGAAGACTTGGACCTAATTTTGGAAGGAAGAAAAGTTCTACTAACTTTTGGATATAACGTTTTATTCTATTCTTAGAGATTTTGCAGAGAACTACTTCTAGGGTTTGCTTTCTTTTATGTTTCATCTACTTTCTTTGAATATTATGATGATGAACTCCATTAATATGTGTAGCTAAATACAATAATTGGTTATGGGATAAAAGTTGATTTCTTCAAGCATGTTATTTGATTCTATGATTTAGTTTTGTCTCAATTCTATCGTTTATGATTCATTATTTATATTATCATATGATTTGAATGCTAGTTTGGTTGAGTTCGGAATCAATTGGATTTGTTTTCATCACTATAGCTATATTAGGGTTTTCAATACGTAAAAGTTGTTATCTATGATTTTTAGTAGCATCTTGTGGTTAATACTTGTAGTGATACATCTTTTTAATTGCATATGAATTATAACCTTTGTTAAAACGAATTAGTGCTTTTACACGTTTGTTTTCATTGATTAGTCTTATTTCATAGAACTTATTGCTCTTAGGGAGTTAAATCTAATTGTGCTTTTACACTTTAGGTTGCTTTTTAAGAAGATGTCACAATAGCATCTTTTAATGTTGTTTGTGATAAAATCAGGAAATAAACGAGATACTCTTGCGATCAAGATATCTTAGGACTTTTGATAATTGAGAGATTAAATACCAATTCTAATCATAGATGAAAATACAGGCTTGTGAATGATATTATCCCGTGACCAATATCTTATCCTTATTGATTATTCAAACTACTTGCTTTGCTTTATTTAGTTTTATTACTTTGATAAAAACAAAAACACACCTTGGGTTATTTGGTTACTTAGTTACTTAAGAATCTGAAAATTGCATAACAACAACCGCCTCTCTGTGGATACGAACTCTTTCTTATCACATACTTCATTCATATTTAGTAGAGTGAGAAAGTAAAATTATTTTTGATGCATACGACACGCATCAGTAACAAACTACTTTCTGGTCTCATCAAGCTTACTTATTTGTCATCAGCATTACAATTAGCTGAAATTTTCACGAAACCGCTGGGAGTGGATCATTTTCACCGACTTGCTAGCAAGTTGGGTCTTTGTGCAGATGGTCCTCAGCCTCCAACTTGAGGGGGGGGTATTAGACGTGTATATAGTATAGGCAGCTGTGACTGCACAATTGCACCGCCAGTCCAAGTATAGTCCAAGTCTTTAGAAGTATAGTTATTGAAGCTGTTGTAAATCCGAGTCTTCGGTATTTTTGGTTATTGTAACAAGTCATGTAACAAGTAATGTAAACTCGTTCTATCTGTTTGGTCATTCTTCCCTTGTAACTTGTACTGATGCATATAAATACTGAATGAAGTATCAATCTGTCTACACAGTTGTGATACAATAAACCAATAATTTGTCTAGAATCTTTGACTTTGTCACAGTTTAAAAGAACGAATTTGCTAATAAACTATGGAAATACCCATTACCAACATCTTATAGAGACCATTTCCTCCATGAGATGGATGAAGGAACCCTTCAGCCATCCATAACTGAATCAAAACTTCCCTATCAACCTCTCAATCCTTTAGAAATAAAGAACAATAGGAAAAACAAAGTTCCAGATGTGGGGGTAGTTTATTATAACTTAAATTCAATATAGATATGATTTTGGTTTTCATATCTGACATCTTTAAACTATCATGGTGCAAGTCATCTAGGTTTGACAGCCAATGTGACTCAGATTTATGCAAACGTAAAACATTCCCGAGAATTACGTTTGCAACTAGTGGTAAACCACCATACTTTTTCACTAATTTCTTTGATATACCCATCCCTCTCCTCCCACAGAAAAAACTTTGTTCTTGATGATAGACTAGCAAATATTATCAGGTAACTTTTTCAATGGTTAGTAAAGTCATGACACTAGAAAGCTTCAAATTATTATAGTAGCTTTATCATTAGTAATTTGAAGTTAAAACTTTTCCATGTTACTAGAAATCTCATCTAAGCTATCGTTAACACTTCTAATTTTATGACCCATCTTGAAACGAAATGCAATTGAGTTGGAGGATGAAACAAAATTCTCGTACCTTGTTGTCAGCTTGTCGCTTGGTTTCATAAGAAAACTCGTCCAAAATATCATCAGCATCATATACAATATCTCGGAGCCTTTTTAACCTAAGTCTCACCACCTCGTGTTCTACTTGTTTCTGTTAGAAGTTGACACACTCCATTGTGTCAACCATTACAATTGACAAACTCTGTGTAACTGTCATTGTCTGAACAACTATCAGTGAGATGTATTCTCTACTCTGATTAGTCTGTATCTTTAGTTATGGATTGGCCTACTTGTTTTCTCGACCCTACCACATACCCCCACCCATACCCCCAGGTGTATCTCCCATGATGTAGCAGCACGTCCCTTCTTCTGGAGAAAACATGGGAGTCTATTAGTGTTGGATTGGGCCACTAATACGATGACTCGTCGCGAGGGAAAAGTTTGAGGGAAACAAAGTGGGGTATAAAGCATTTTCGCTGTTTTCTGTTGTATATAAGAGATGTGTTTTCTATTTCTCTGTAACAATGAAAAGACATTAATAAGTCAATTGTACTTTCATCCAAGATAATAAATGAATTGAATTCTTTTACTATGGTATCATATACCTACATGATGCTTACTTTCGTTGGAAATTAAACTTTTTACTTCACAATCAATTGTTTTTCATTTCCTTTTTCTTTTGTTTCTGCTCATTTTCAATGGAAAATCTCACAAGTACCGCTTAATCAGATCTCAAACATCATTCAGTACAAACCCAAGGATGACAACTTCATCACCTGGAAGAGTTTAATTCTTCCATTACTCAAACGCTATAAAGCATCTGGTTTCTCGAAGGGATATAATCCATGTCCTCCAAAATTTCTAACACAAGAAGATTTAGTTGCACGAAATGTAAATCCATCATATGTTGTTTTGTGTGATGATGATAACACACTCATTCTATGGTTACAATCAACAATTTCAGATACAGTTGTTTCTTATGTTGTTGGTGCTGAATCTTCAAGAGAATTATGGAGTAGTATTGAATCAAGATTTTCTCGAACATCTACAACTCATTCCATTCAATTAATAACAGAACTTCAATCACTCAGGCTTGGATCTAGTAGTATGTCAACTTATCTGGGTGAAATCAAGAAGTTAACAGATCAACTTTCTGCATCTGGATCTAAAATCTCAGATGATGAAATGGTTGTATTGATTTTGAATGGAATTGGTCCACCGGTTTCTTTTGATGAACTTCACAACTTACTCCTGAGTGAAGAAATTGTGGTCAATGATAAATCCAAACATTTGCTTAATGAAGCTAATAACAAAGATTTTGCAGCCTTTCACTCTCAACAAGCTTTGCTATCTCATTATCGTCAAGATTCTTCACCTGAATCTTCAGGATATTCTTCTTATCCTTCTAAATACAAATATCTTGGTAGAGGTACAATGATTTATACTCTTCCTTTTCAGGATTTTATACCTTGCAGTTCTTTATTTAGAAGCAATTTTTAATTACCTACTAGAAAATCTACATCCTCTTTATTTCCTATTAGATCTGCACCATCACCACCACAATCACCACCACCAACAAATGAAATTCTTTATCAAATATGCAACAAAGCCGGACATACTGCTCTTGCTTGTAGATATCGCCTAAATTTTGTCTATCAAAATGTGAACACACCTCATAATTTAAGTGCAATGTTAGCTACAACAAATATTTTGGGAGAAAATCCTTGGTATGTAGTTTCTAGAGCAAACAATCATTTAACTCCTGATGAAAGTGAACTTTAAATTTTATCCACTTATGATGTCTCTGAATCAATTCATACTGCTAATGGTGAAGGTATGAAAATTACTCATACATGTTATTCTGTTAAGACCACTTCTACTCATAATTTTTTCTTTGAATGATGTTCTGCTAGTACCACAAGCCTCCAATTTGTCCATAAATTTACTAAAGATAACAATTGTTTAATCACATTTGATTGTTTTGGTTTTTATGTGAAGGATCTCTCATCTGGGAGAGTAACTTTGAAAGGCCCTCAATGTAATGGAATATATCCTCTAAATATTCCCAATTTAAGCAGAAAACAGGGTTTTTAATCTACTTCTTCAACTACATCTACTACAGCTTTAGCAACAACTACTTCTACTACTATGGAACATGTACCTGCAGATATTTGTCATGAAAGGCTGGCACATCCTTTCTTCCAGACACTTCAACATGTTTGCAGATCACTATCAACAAATGTTTTTATTAGAAAACCTCTTTTTTTATCATGATTGTCAGCTTGGCAGGAGTCATAAGCTGTCTTTCTCAGTTTCTTTTTATACTAGGACTAGACCACTTGAAATATTGCATCTAGACTTATGGGGTCCTAGTTATGTATCATCCATTATGGATTCAGGTATTATGTCAATGTTATAGATGAATTCTCCAAATTTTGTTGGATATTTCCTTTATATGAAAAGTCCGATTTTAATAAGGTTTTCTTTCAATTTAACGCTCAAGTTGAGAATCTTTTGCAAATATCAATTATTTTTATTAGAACAGATGGTGGAGCAAAGTTTTTAAATAATGAACTAGATGGTTTTCTTTCTGCAAGTGGCATTATTCATGAAATCTCATTTCCACATACACCTGAGCAAAATGGAGTTGCAGAGTCAAAACATAGGCACTTAATGGATATACCTTATACAGTCAGGTCTTGTAGATTCATATTGGGTTGAAGCTTTTCAAACTACAAATTACACATTCAATTGACTTCCTACTAAGTATCTTTATTTCAAGTCACCATATGAGCTTCTATTTAACATACAACCTGCAGATTATGGGTTCTTGAGATCTTTTGCCTGTCTTTTTTATCCTTGGTTAAGACCATATACTCGGCATAAACCTGGACCAAGAAGCATTCAAAATATATTCATTGGTTACAATTCTCAGCACAAGGGTTACATATGCTTAAATCCTCTGGTAGAGTATTCATCTCAAGACATGTAATTTTTGATGATAATACTTTTTCTTTAAGACCTTCAATTTTAAGTTCTCATTCGGTTTCTCCTGCAATTGTATCAAATCCTGAAGTTGATCCTTCTATAAGTGTATCAACCATTATAGTTAATCCTCTTGTTGATACTTCTGCAAGTGTATCAACTACTAAAGTTGATCCCTCTGAAATTGTGTCAATTACAACAGTTTCTCCTTCTGTTCACCCTAATGCTTCTGAAGCTGAGTCTTCTATTATATCAATATCTGTAACTTAATTTTTTATCTACAACTTCTCATGCTTATATTATCCAAAATGATCACTCAACGATCACAAGGGGCATAGTGGGAACTTATAAAAAGAAGGTTTTCTCCACTGGACATGCTCTATATGCTGAAATGCAAACTCTAACACCTGATATTATGCCTACATTTTTTTCACAGGCTAACAAATATCCTAAATAGAGAGTTGCTTTAGTAGAAAAACATACTGCTCTAACAAATGCATGAACATGGTCTTTGGTTAATCTAGATCCTTCTCAAAATTTGGTAGGTTGCAAGTGGATTTTCAAAATTAAACAAAATCTAGATTGTTCTATGGAAAGATTCAAAGCTAGACTTGTTGCAAAAGAATTTCATCAGTTAGAAGGCTAGTATTCTTCCGAGACATTTAGTCCAGTTGCAAAACCAACAACCATCAGAATTCTTCTTTCTTTAGCTATTCATTCCTGCATGGAGATATTCATGAGGAAGTGGACTCAACCTACATGATTTTTGGATCCTGAACACCCTAACAAGGTATGCAAACTACATAAGTCTCTTTATGGACTTAAACATGCACCTAGAGCATGGTATGAAAAGTTAGTTAATGCTCATCAATCCTACAAGTTTGTCATGTCTACTGCAGATACTTCATTGTTTGTTCAGCTTATTGGGTCTAGATTTACTCTCATTCTTCTATATATTGATGATATTATTATCATTGGAAATAATAATGTTTATTATTCAGAATTTCATCTGGTCTATTCCTTTCGCAGACAAAGTATGCTTTTGATTTGCTACAAAAAATTGATATGACTGGTGCAAAAGAGTGTTCATCACCAATTCCAGTGAACTGCAAATTTCCAGTTGATGATGGTGAACTGCTTACAAATCACACTCTCTCTACAGATCATTAGTGGGTGCATTGCAGTACTTGACATGGAACAGACCTGAAGTTGGATATGTTGTCAATTCATGCAATCTCTAACAAATATTCATTTTATTGTTGCTAAGAGAACACTGAAATACATTAAAGGGACTCTTAACTATGAAATACTTTTTTAGTAAAGGCATGTTAGATGTACATGACTTTAGTAATGCAGATTAGGCAGGTGAACCAGATACTAGAAATAATACACGTGGTTATTACATATTCTTTGGTTCAAATCCAGTATTTTGGTCTAGTAAACGACATGGCACTGTTACTAGAATCTCAACTGAAGCTCAATATATAAGATTGGGAAATTATGAAAAAACGGGGGTTCAACAACCACACCCAATATTTTTCTTAGCAATCTGTATGGACAAACTCCAATATAATTCCAAGGGAATCAACTAGACAAACATACTCAATCAATGGAAATATATCCAAGAGTTGTGTCTCTGTTTCACAATGTAATCAACAAATAAAACAAATAGAAATCCATGAGCCTGATTATTATGTGAAACAACTTGAACGGTACCAAAGACCAATGTTCAAGTGTTAATCAATATAATCAACAACCAAAGGTTGGATTCTTTAATTGATTGAACTACGCACAACCTGTGATATTTCTATTATATAACAAAATATAATACGAAAAAGAAATAACACAGATACCAGAAATTTTGTTAATGAGGAAACTGCAAATGCATAAAAACCCCGGGACCTAGTTCAGATTTGAACACCATACTATATTAAGCCGCTACAGACACTAGCCTACTAAAAGTTAACTTCAGACTGGAATATAGTTGAGCCCTAATCAATCTCACACTGATCAAGGTACAATTGCGCTCCTTACGTCTCAGAATCCCAGCAGGACTCTACGCACTTGATTCCCTTAGTTGATTTCCACAACTAAGAGTTACTATGACCCAACGTTGAAGACTTGATAAACAAATCTGTCTCACACAGAAAAGTCTATTATATAGATAAATTTGTCTCCCACAGATAATCCTATGAGTTTTGTTCTGTATTTTGATAAATCAAGGTGAACATGATCCAATTGATATACCAGACTTATATTCCCAAAGAACAACCTAGAAAATCAATCACCTCACAATAATTTTAATTGTATGGTAGCGAAACAAGATATTGTGGAATCACAAACGATGAGACAAAGATGTTTGTGACTACTTTTTATCTTGCCTATCGGAGATTAAATCTCGACCCAATCTTAGAGAAGATAGTACTCAATCACGATAGAAGATGAAAGATCAGATCACACAACTACAGAGAAAATAGTTGGGTCTGGCTTCACAATCGCAATGCAGTCTTTAAGTCATTAACCTACATATTTTTGTGAAAAACCTAAGGTTAAAGGAGAATCGACTCTAGTCGCAACTAGTATCACATATAAGGTGTGGGGATTAGGTTTCCAAGTTGCTAGAGTTCTCCTTTATATAGTCTTCAAATCAGGGTTTGCAATCAATGTTACCTTGGTAACAAAGCATTCAATATTCACCCGTTAGATGAAAACCTGATTAGACTCAATCTAATATCTTTCAACCGTTACATCGAACTTAGCTTGTTATACACAAATGAAATGTACCTTCATTTAGATATGAGTAACCGTACCTAAATGTGTACACCTTGTTAGCTTAACAATAGTTAACCGAGGTTAGTCATATGAACACTTTCATATCAACCTTATTCATCTTAACCATAACTAGTTCAAGTGACTCAAATGAAACTAGTTCTATAGTTGTTTGATTGTTTATATTCTCATAGAAGTATACAAGATACAATTGAATCAAGTTATGAACATTATATCCACGGTTTGCAAAAGATTGCATACCTTATTATATAAATGGATTAGTTCATGAACAAACCGATTTTAGAACATCATTTATTTAGGTATGTGTATGGGTATGCGTACCTAAGTAGCCGGACCAAGCTTGGGTTTCGCCAGTACGCAAACTTGTACGCATACCAAATCAACATCCAAACTCAGCAAAAATTCCCGGACTTGAACCTTACGCTAGTACGTGTACCGGATTGCATACTAGGTTCGCGGACTTCCTCAAACCACCAAGTGTGCATACGGGTATGCATACTATGGTTCCCATACATGGATTACATATATGCAAGTACACATAGTATGCTTAAATCCATTTGTTCTAAACTCTATTTTAATCATTGAAACATTCTTAGAGGATGACAATAGTTGTTTTCCCTAACTATTAGCATCCAAGCAATTTTCAAGTGATTGACATAATCAATACGAAACATTCCGAGTCTACATTAAACAAGATGTTACAAGGGGATTTTCATATGATCATCTTTTCACTTCCGTCAAGAGTATAATGATAGACACATTTTTGTGTCTGAGTTAGTCTCAATTGTATATATTATTAGTGCTCGATTTTGTATTTATTATGGATTTTTGTGTCTTTGTAGGTGTTTTTAGAGAAACAAACATGTGTGGAAAAATTGGCTCGAAAAGTGGTATTTGCGCTCGTGGGAGAAAATTACTAAAGGACTCCTCATTTTGGATAAGGGGCACTCTGTTGATAAGGGGTAACCCATCACTATTTTCACCCAAGATCATTATTTGCACCACATGGCTATTCACACTCCATCAGAGGATAAGGGCCACCCCTATCTTCACGGTTTAAAGAAACAGAAAAAGGCGGGAAAGTTATTCTCTTCTGCGTACTTCCTTAGCTGAGTTTTGGATAATTTATGCGGCTTATTCTTGGATTTGTATTGGGCTGGATTGGTTGCGACTAAACAGGACTGCTGATGAAGTGAAACTCGGAAAATAGATACGTTTCCGTAATCATCTCATTAAAACAGGGAGGTGGATACGTTTTATTGTCTGTTTTATAGCTGGAAGATTTGGGAAGAGATTTGGTTGATATTTTTTCATAGAAAGGATTAATATTATCCTGTTTTATTGGAGCAGAGTTGGTAAGGGAACTTTTCACGAAAATAAGGGAAGTATCCTTGAGTTTTACCGAAGCAGGGAAGGTGGAGAGTAACACGGGATTTTGGTGGAATACATGGAAGTTACCGGTTGGATATAAGGGAATATTGGTAGTTGTTTGATTCGATATTACCCTTGAGAGAGTCTGGGATATTGGATTCTACTTGGAAGACGCTTGAGAAGCAAAATAGGGAGTGTTTTAAGCCGTGAAAAAGAAGAAAAGTATTGGAAAAGATATCAAAGTTTGGAGAGTTTTAATCGGCCTGTGGTTATATAAAAAGGGATTTCTAGTCCATGAAGAGGTTATCGGGAGTTTGGGGGAAGAAACAGAGGTTGCAGAGGCGAAGAAATTAGAGTTGCAGAGCTGCAGCACCAGCAGGTGGAGAAAAAGAAGATGAAGAACAAAGGCCTGTTAAGGTCAGTCGCGAATAAAAGAAGGGTCGTTAATGCTACAGTATTTACGACAATCAGTTGTAACAGCTGTTTTTCAAATCCACAACACTTATTAGGGTTCTATTGTAACAGTGACGGCTGTAACATCAGTACATCGTTACAAATCTTTGTGTTATACAATTTCTTCAATAAAATACCTTTTTGAGCTATGAATTATTATTTTGGGTGTGTTTTGATTATGAGGAGCTAAAACCCAACACTGGGACGATGGAGGAAGCCTTATTTCACAATTGTTTGGTAACTATAATCGATTCTCTATGACTTTTGCATTGTTTTTAATCGATGTATGATTTTTATTAATTAGTTGTGACTTCGTTTGATGATGTATGCTTAGACTTAGAGCTTTTGATGCATCATGCTTGTGATTTACAATTAATATTTTACAAAATCTACTTTTGGCAAAGAAAAGAGTCAACAAAAGAGCTAGAATTGTTATGAGTCATATATGAACCAAGTGAATGTGATTAATGGTGGAATCCTAAGTCTCAGTTCTCTCGATATTGTGACAACTTTTTGTGTATATATTTTTGCTATTAAGTCTGAAATCAAATCTTTACAAGTCTTTGAACGAACTTTACTACCACTTTACAACAACTTTCAAAATTACATCAATTTTTGGCGCCGTTGCCGGGGACTTGTATTTAGATTTGTTTTAGGTTTATTTTTATTTTTATTATTTTTTGTTCTCTTTTACGCCTTTGATATTTTTCGATTCTTTTCATATTTGGAGCAAAGCTACAAGGAAAGAAAAAGTGTTATAAATGCAAAGTGAAGTCAAAGAAGGAAAGAAAAGAGGAATCCAAAAGGAGTGAAGAGATTTTGTATATAGTTTTTATTTTTTTTAGAATCTGTAAATAGGGTATTATTTTTTTGATTTTTTTTTGAACACTATTTGGACTTTATTTTTGGGACTCTGGACATTATTTTTAAAACCCTAAGGAAGGGTTGGAAATTAAATATAAACTATTTGTAGGGAAGGACGACAGTTACGATACTGTCTCGGCCCCTCGGGTTCGTACACTGACATAGGAGTCGGTGGCCTGAGTCGACTTCAACGGTTCATCGCCCGTATGGTACGGGAGGTAAGACTCTTTCCACCCATGAATCCCCTGTCAGTGGGTTTTATTTTTTGTGACAACTCACACCCCTGCAATAGAATGTCGAACTGGTATTATAATGGCCAATACAACGAATATCCGACTGATTTTCAAAATGGAAATTACAACTTTGACCATAGTGTGAATAGTAGTTGGGAACATCCGTCTTTTCAAGGTTATGGATCATACCATGATGAGCCCAATTACTATCCACACACGCACGGGTCATACGAGCAAAATTATTATATTTCTCCTTTAGAAGAGTCTCACAGGAAATTAGAGGAGTCGACACGTAAGTTAGAAGAAATGAATAACTTAGTTTATGACGAAAGAAAACTTTCTATAGAGGAATCCCTCAAGATGATAGCTGAGAAGAACGAAAGACTTGCTCGAAATAATCTTAATTCCTAATACAGAGTTTCCAATAATACCCTTGAAATAAAGATAGTTATTTGCATAATCAAGATGATGAGGATAAAATTGGTAACACTACTTTAGATGACCATTTTCATGTCATTATAATGATGATTATGATGAGGATAGTGTTGATGAAGAATTTGAAATAAGTGATCAGGAATTTATTACTCCAATTGAGCTTAATAATGATAATGTTTCTAGTTCAAATCCAAATAATTTTAATAATTATTCACATATTCAAAAGGACGAGGATTTGACTAGAGATACCCCCGTTTTAGACGATGTAGTATTTCCTTTTGATTACGAAGCTAATAATGATTTAGAGGAACGAGTTTCTCCTGAGAATATTATTTTAGAGTCTAGCGATTTAGAAACATTAGTCTTAGATAGAGAAAATGAACTCGTAGAGATGAGTGAGGATGAACCTGACTTAGAAGAATCAATTGACCATTTTCAGGAATCTGATAACCTTGAAATTAGGGAAGTTGTGACTAGTCTTTCTAGAGACACTGAAAACTCTAAGTTTGGGGGTGATTATCATTCTCCATGTGCTTTAACTCTTAGAATAGTCCCTCACATGGGACTTGACATATGTGCCTCAACCATTTTACAAGATTATCTTCAGACACATTTTCCCGAACCTGGTAATGTCCATAAGGAAATTCAGTTGTTATAAACCCATCCTCTGGTTGATGTGGTTAGCCCAGGCTATGATACCCAGATTGATTTTGTTTTCCCACCAAATATTTTTCAACCAATTATGTGAACATATAAATTTCAGATGTGCCAATTATTAAGTTCTGAGACTACACCTAATTATTTTAGGAAAATAGAATTGACAAATTTGCTTAAGATTGACCACCATTTTCATCGTGTGGTCAATTGTGTGAGTCAAAACTGATTGACTTTAAGGATCCTCAATTATTTAGGTTATTATTATGTGCTTCTAAATTCTTATTTGAGTTTTTCCAGACTTTACAACCTGAACATTCGGATCTTATCTATGAGGAAATCCAACCCATGAAAATATTTTATCTAGACCCTTTCATAGAGCCTGAACCTGAACCACAGCTAGATATAGTTGTCTGAAACATGAAACTAGATAAGGGTATGCTTTATTTGTTCATTTTCTTGGCAGGTTGCAGATTCCTTTTACTTGTGGTAGCTTTATTTGGTTTTGATGACCCACATATATTTCGTCTATTACTTTATGATTCTATGAGGTGACTAATCCTTTCTTAGTTTGGCTGAAGACTTTAAACTTAGCACTTCCTTGGAGGTGTTGATGGTGGATTTTCATTTAAGGCTAAGATTGTAAAAGCCAAAAATTGTGCGCTTACATCTTGTAAAAGATAAAGCCATTAATGAGTGATGGATACTCCTTCACCTTATTAATTCACTTAGGATGGAGCATGTGGCAACAATCCCATTCTGTGAATAAAATACGAAATTCATCCAGGTTGGAGCAGGTAACAACAATCCCATATACCCTGTGAATTTCCAGCATTATTAATTAATTCGCCAACAGCCTTGTATTTCCTGTACTCATTATCAGTGCGGCATGACGACTGAGTGTTGCTCTTAGCAGAGCGACACGAACCTCCAAGTATTATAATGAAAGCATGTACGAAATACCCGTACATGCTGAACTCTCGGTGTGTTATACTAGCCCGATTGAGCCCCTCTCGGTGTGTTATACTAGCCCGATTGAGCCCCTCTCGGTGTGTTATACTAGCCCGATTGAGCATCCAGACTGACCGTATCAGTCTGGATATGATCACGACCATCCAACTCCACCAGCCTGATTGGATGGTCCAGATCGATTCCATAACCCCCAAGCAGGTATGGAATAACTTCCGAACTAACGCGGACCCCGCATGGTCGGCCTCCCTTGGCCTAGCTTTCCAAAACGTCCAAACCATAGCAGTATGGATGGAAAACCCTAAATTAGGGTTTGCGGCACATTACATATGTCGCAAAACAGCCTCAACCATCCATCTTCGCAGGTATAGATGGAGGGTGCAGATGTAGATTCAAAGGGCACGGAGTATGTCAATACAATCACCGCATGCCCGCCTACATACAAAACCAATCGGTCAGGATCAACCATGGTTTGTCATTCCAAATCGTGCGCCTCAATGGAGCATGACGCACGGCTTTGAAATCCAAAAATTAGAGTTTTGAATCACGAGCGTCCATCTTCTCCGGAACGAATGGAGGGTCCGAGATTAGATCAAAGCAGGTCCGGCCATGTCAACATGACCACCGTGGACCCATCTATCTCTTCACCTGATCGTCCAAGGCATACCATGCCTGTATATCCCCAAATCGTTCGCTCCAACATGCGTGGTCGCACCTCCCAAGGTGCAAACTAATCTCAACCGCTCGATTTCTCCGGACGAATTGGGTGGCTTAGATCGCGTTTTCATGGGACGGTAAGGCATAGGCGTGAACAGCAGCCTACCACCTACACGTTGGAGTAGTCGACCAAGACCGACCAAGCCTGGTCGCCTTGGAACGCCCGCCCGAAGATGGTATGGGAAACGGCTTTTGCGGCACTAATCTTCTGTCGCAATTCGATCTCGACCACTCAACTTCTCCAGACGAATTGAGTGAACCAGATCACGTTTTTATGGGACGGTAGGTATAGGCGCCTACACCGTCACACCATCTACACACATGCATTATCGTCCAGTCCAGAATAGTTCCCTAAGCCTGGTTTCGTTCAGGGTGAAGAGCAGTGCTTGCGCACCTCCTTCGAAACCCTAATTCCACCAAGTGTCGCAGATGAGTGTCTCAAAGATCATCTCATCCGTCCAACTTCGCCATCTCGGTTATATAGCCCTGGTCAGGAGTTAATTAGTCAGTGCAGAGTCATGGTGATCACCATCCGCCACTTTACCACACCATGTGGTCGGTCAAGGAAGGGTTTGCATGCGCAACTTCCAAACCATGCTGGATATACTCAATGCAGTACCTGCATAGTATACACACGATACTTCACAAGTATCAATTTCCTAAATTCTTCCTGGGTTTTTCTTTCGGGATGTTTTCTCCTCCCGAACGAGCTTAAAACCTAAATATTCCCGCGTTAGGAGATAGGAAATTCTTTTCCGTATGGAATGGAGGGTCGGACCATCAAATTTCGAGTTCGTGCTAGAATTCTATAACGATTCTAGTAAGGGGCGCTAATTAGGGTTTCTAGTGCAACAATCAACGGTTGCCCCTCCTCTCAAGATGCAAAATCTCGGCAGTCGAAGGTCACCAAGCTTGCAAGTTTCCCGAGCCTGACTTGCCAATCCACAACAACATGCTACATGTTTTCCAAAAAAACATTCAAGACATCAATCATGTCACAAACTGGGGTATTGGTCTGGAGGTTTACAACGTGCAGCGCACAACGCGCCATCATAAGAACGTGTCAGGAAGTCATGGACGGTTAGTGATGATGGGAGAAGTGGGCAAGCCTGGTCGTGTGACACCAACACACTACTCCACTACTCCATCACTCCACTTTCTCCACTTCCCACGAGATACGAAGGTTAGGCTAAAAGGCTTGTATAAATAGGTTCTCCGCCCTATTTTCAACAACAACACAAGTCCAGACAACAGAAGCAAGTGTTGATACAATCGTATTCAAACACCAGAACTGATAGATTACATCCTGAAAGCCAGTTCAGCTTTCTGATACAAGTCTTGCATACCCAACACCTTACATTCTCAACACCTTCTTCGCTTCCCTCCCTAAGATCAACCCCATCTCCTTCACTTTGTGACCGAAACAAGTCTGAAACGGCCATTTCTTGGTTTAGGCCGGACTTGCACAGATTGATCTCTCGAATATACAAGCACTCACCGCACTGTGCATTTTTTTTAGGTTTAGATTCATTCCTCATCCACACCCCAAATTACCAAAATTAGCAGGAATAGTTTTCACCCATAAACAATTAGCGACCACAGTGAGAGGTTAATCTCTCGGTTATAAAGTCAATTTCTTTGAAATATGATTCAATCCTATCAATTTCAAAAAGGGTAGATCTTAGAACCAATTCAATCAGAAATTCATTTCAAGATGGTGGAACTCAGGTCTGGATCAGCAATCAATTCTAACGGAGCTAATATGGATAACACTCCCGGTGTCGATGTACCTGTCAGTAGAGCTACCATGGTCAATACATCTCGTGAAGCTGTCACTTCTACCACCAGCGACAGCGTAACAGGATATGTTCCGGTAAGTGTAACACCTCCCATCACCAGAGCCAAGGCATCCGCAAATCTCGGCATTTTCTCAAATGTAACACCTCTGGTAGTCACCAGAGAAACAACTTCCACTCCTTCATCAGGACGAGGAGCCGGAGGGATGAGAGGATGACCATCTCCCATTACCATTGCATACTTGATGGATAAGCAGGAAATCCTTGCTAAGACTCAAACGGATATGGCTGCAACTCAGAAAGAGGTACTCACTTTTCTTAAGACATTAACTGATTTATTTCCATAAGAGACGCGACAGCCCCTGGAGCCAACAAGGAATGCATTCAACACACCGGTGGAGGTATTTCTGCGGCGCGGACCTACATGGACCTGATCAAAGAAGCGACATCAGATATGAGAAGTCATGTCATGAAGACTCCTACGCTGGGGACTGATCCTCACAACGATCCTCCTCAAGTAAATAGTTTCACTATGAACCAGAGACCGGTGGATCGGGAAGCAGTTTCTCTAGTGGAAAGTTTATGCGACCTTTCACACCTCTCGAAGAATCAGCGCGCGGATATGTTTTGCTACAATCAACCAGAGGAAGGTCACAACCGTGCCCTATATGTCACCGCACGCATCAAGGATTCAGAATTCAAGATGGCCTTTATTGACACAGGAGCGTATTCGAATGTGATTTCTCCCAAGACTCTCAGGACATCCAAGGTTCTCCCAGGAAGGGTCATACGGAAGCCTACCACAATGACGAACTTCGAGGGAAACCAAACCAGCACATACGGGAGAAGCTTCGCGGAAAGAATCAGACAAGTTCGTTGCGTCCCACTCCCCACGTGGGCGTTAATTCAGGAAGAAGACCGGATTGCATCATTGAGGGCTAAAACCCACGATGCATCTTCGCTGACGAAGAATTCTTCTCCATCCTGTGAAGCCACGACCCACGTGTTAGACACATTTTTGTGTCTGAATTGTCCTTAATGTCTCTATTGTTAGTCTCGATTGTTGTACTTATTTTGTTGTTTTTATGTTTGTGTAGGTGTTTTTGGAGAAATACACTTGTGCGGAAAAAGTTGCTCAAAAAGTGTTATTTGGACCCCGGGAGAAAAGTACTAAAGGCACCCTCATTTTGGATAAGGGCACCCCAGGCACCACTGCTTTGGATCGGGGCACACCACCTTCTTCATTTCAAATTTTGGTTTTGGCGGGAAAACGAACTCTACTTCTGGCAGATTTTTCGATCACATTTCGATTGGGTTAGAGGGAGATTCAATCACTTAAACTTCATGGGTAGACGTGATATGACTGTAGAATGTTGGTATGGACGTTGGTTTCGGTTATATTTGGCTAGACAATCCATGAGTTCAAAACATGGCAG
Organism: Papaver bracteatum; assembly: GCA_023529315.1. Classification (NCBI taxonomy): domain Eukaryota; kingdom Viridiplantae; phylum Streptophyta; class Magnoliopsida; order Ranunculales; family Papaveraceae; genus Papaver; species Papaver bracteatum. Next base: position 92,503 of record JAJJWX010002768.1, on the reverse strand, counting down.
TCCGTGCATGGGAGAGATATTCACGATTTTGTATGAGTTTTGTACGTGTACGATGACTCCATCAACAATAAGGAACGTGTAGAAGCATGCTTGCCATAGGAAACAGCATGGAGGAGATAAAAAAGGGAAGATATTCCCGTATCCTGCATGAGAATATCACCGAGTAATGGAGGATTGTTAGCAGTTATGGAGCAAGATTTTTTGGTGTCTATGGCTATATAAATGGTACTCGCGCACCACAGAAGGGTTATGGAAAGTTAGGGGTCAAAATAGAGGAGTTTGGTGAGCTGCAGAGCGAAAAATCAAATTTGCAAAGCTGCCATTTCTGCTGCAAAACTGAAGAACACGAAGAATGGACCTGCACCAGTAGTCGTTTTTGAACAGTGACAGCGACTCATTCTGTGGGTCGCAGTTTACAGGCAGACTTAAAAATGCAACAACAACAGTAACGGATCTTTGTAACGGTTTTTGCAACAGTTATAAGTGTTTCAAAGCCGATTTTTATTATAATTCTCCCTTATTCATCATTTGTAACCCTTTGAGCATAAATGAAATCAACTTTTGAGCGTGTTTCCAACATGATGAGCTAAACCCAACCCTGGGACGACGGAGGAAGCCGAAATTCAACATGGGTACAATTATTTAATTTTTATATGACTTTTGCACTTATTTTGAATTGATTTATGATTCGATAAAATTAGTTGTGATTCAATTAGATAGGTTATGCTTTGAATTAAGATAATATATGCTTAGGGGATACAATTAATGTTTTGAGGATCAACTTTTGGCAAAATAAGAGTCCATGTTTTTATTTGTTGAGCGATAATTGTTAAAAGAATTAATTTTTGAACCTTTTGTTGTGAGTTTGGCCGAATCCTGAGTCCCATCACATCTCTTCATCCTGTGACAATTTTTGTATATATTTTTATCTTATTTTAGTTTTATTAAATCTAAAATTCTTCGCTTTCACAAGTCTCATGAACCTTTTACTACTACAACATCATTTATAAAAACATCACCACGTTCACACGAAGAGGGAATGAACTTTTGTGGCGAGTCGTGACCAGAAAGTGAAAATGGTATACCGACACTTCCATTATCAATTAGCAGGGGAGACTGTTACCCAGTCTCTCCACCCAATTGAATGCTACAACAGCAACGAACCACAAGAACAAGTGCTAGACGCTCCACGACATCTGCAAGATGGCACCAACTCCAAAATGATGAGCTCGACAATGAGGAATATCCTAAGCCTATCTACGTCAGCTCAACCTTGTGTAGGCATTCATACAATCTTCGATCCAGGCAGGTCAAACAATCTCTCGAGAAATTCAGACACGAGATCAGTAGATGCAACCTGCGGACACGGCATGTTCTCCTTCATGGATGGATATAGCGGCTACAACCATATAAGGATGTACGAGCATGACGCAAATAAGATAGCTTTTCGAACTCCTCTCGGAAATTTTTATTATACTGTACTGCCATTTGGTTTAAAGAATGCCAGCGCAACGTATCAACGCTCTATGGTGGAAATCTTCCACTGGAGCCGATACTTCAAGGGAGAAGCCTCAAGAAGATAACGATGTCCATGCGTCATATCGAGTAAGATCCGGGTGAGTCACTCTGTCAGACAGTGGTCGAACAAGATCTGTGCGAGTCACTTTATCATATAGTGGTACATGTCTATAATGCTATGTTGGAGAATCTTCCCTTTTGGTCATCCTCTGGAGCTGTTGAACGCTCATCTACAACAACATATGCCCTGATATAAAGAACCAGGCCTGCCAGTAATGAAGAGCCTCATAATATTCATAGGGCATATATCTCACCAACAGGTGATACAACCTTCGTCCTTCTGTAAGAAGTTCCCTGAAGCAGCAAGAGGAAAACCACCGAGATACAACATCCTACGCGTCCGCAAATTCCAACTCCAACTCCATTACCACATGCACGACTCACACAATGATGAAACGACGTCCAATATATTCCATATCTGGTTCGACAACAACCACTACGAAAAAACCATGTAAACCATGCTTGGGGACTGAGGCTCATCAATGAAGTTCCTTCACTGTCCGTCAGTCAAGGACTTCTTCAACATGAGAGAGATGGTCAGTCAAGAAGCATGGAATTCGAAAGGGTAAATTGAACTGAAGAGGAAGCCACTTCAATGCTCCCTCTAGCAGAAGCTGCTTCAGTGGTCTATTCAAGAGCCGCCTCAATGCTCTCTCCGGGACCAACGTTCGCTTCAGAATATTGATTTAACACTCTCTCCAGGATCCACCTCAACGTTCACACCAGAAGCCACTTTAACATCCTCTCGAGCCATTTCAACACTCAAGATGCATCAATAATCTGCGCCCTGGTCAAATTATCTTTAATGTACTCATTGCTCAACATACGTCTCATCCATCCTTCATGAGGGCCCAACGGAGCATGAAAAAACCTTGAAATCGATGGGAGAAGGGTTATCTTGTGGAATGAATATTTTCATATAGTTGAAAGGGCGCGGTGAACAACTCATCATCAATGTTCGGCATATCTTTGAATTTGTCAACACCTCCTGACTTGGCACCAGCATTATCCCAAGAAGACATCTCAACAGGAGTTCTTTTCTTCATTTTACAATAAAAGACAAGAGTCAGTATTTTTGTAAAAGCGTGTGAGATGTGTAGTCACAGGTGACAGAACACACATTCACGTTGGAGTACACAAGTCTGGTATTGCTCAAGTTTCAAGTACGGTGTTGATCAAGTCACAAGTCCGGATCAATTTTCAAGTCCGGATCAATTTTCAAGTCCGGTATTGCTCAAGTTTCTTCAAGTCCGGTATTGATTAAGCCACAAGTCCGGATCAAGTCACAATTCCGGTATTGCTCAAGTTTCAAGTCTGGTATTGATCAAAGTCACAAGGCTGGTATTAAAATAAAACAGGCGCACGCATCAGGACCGGTTTTCATTCGAAACACAGGATCGACGTTCAGTCAGGCATGCGACGGGTCCCACTTGATCCCAACCCCAGATTGGTCGAAGAAGAAACAGCCATCCCTAATCAAAGCTCTCTCTCCAAATGAAGGCATTTCAGCTCCAACACTTCAACGCTTTCTGCAGGACCCACATTTACATTAGAGCACACAAGGTTTATTTTTAAATAAGCATGCTCACATCGGACCCCACGTTCGAGCAAAACAAATAGCAAGGCCGGTGTTTGGTCAAAGCATCAAGCCCACGTTCGATCAAGCAGGCGTAGTAGCCCCACGAACGAAACAGACGTAACAGTCCATCAAAGCAGGAAAGACTGACATCATGCTAGGGTAATGCTCGCCTGGACGTCTCTTGAACGTGACATGCTCGAAGGACAGGACGACCCGTCTCTCCTGGTAACATCTAACTTTGTCTCATAAGTTTTATCTTTAACTTTTACCATCTCATGCATACCCCACAATAGTGTAACCATTGTATGCTAGGCAAGGGAATTAATGTTGATGGTGGATTTTCATTTAAGGCTAAGATTGTAAAAGCCAAAAAATTGTGCGCTAACATCTTGTAAAAGATAAAGCCATTAATGAGTGATGGATACTCCTTCACTTTATTAATTCACTTAGGATGGAGCATGTGGAAACAATCCCATTCTGAAATTCATCCAGGTTGGAGCATGTAGCAACAATCCCATATACCCTATGAATTTTTAGCATTATTAATTAATGCGCAAACAGCCTTGTATTTACTGTACTCATTATCAGTGCGGTATGATGACTGAGTGTTGCTCTTAGAAGAGCGACACGAACCTCCAAGCATTATAATGAAAGCATGTACGAAATACCCGTACAGGATAAACTCTCGGTGTGTTATACTAGCCGGATTGAGCCCCTCTCAGTATGTTATACTAGCCCGATTGAGCATCCAGACTGACCGTATCAGTCTAGATATGATCACGACCATCCAACTCCACCTTCCTGATTGGATGGCCCAGATCGATTCCATAACCCCCAAGCAGGTATGGAATACCTGCCGAACTAACGCGGACCCCGCATGGTCGGCCTCCCTTGGCTTAGCTTTCCAAAACGTCCAAACCATAGAAGTATGGATGGAAAACCCTAAATTAGGGTTTGCGGCACATTACATATGTCGCAAAACAGCCTCAACCATCCATCTTCGCAGGTATAGATGGAGGGTGCAGATGTAGATTCAAAGGGCACGGAGTATGTCAATACAATAACCGCAGGCCCGCCTACATACCTGACCAATCGTTCAGGACCAACCATGGTTGGTCATTCCAAATCGTGTGCCTGAATGGAGCATGACGCACGGCTTTGAAACCCAAAAATTAGGGTTTTGAATCACGAGCGTCCATCTTCTCCGACACGAATGGAGGGTCCGAGATTAGATCAAAGCAGGTCCGGCCATGTCAACATGACCACCGTGGATCCATCTATATCCTCACCTAATCGGCCAAGGAATACCATGCCTGGATATCCCCAAATCGTTCGCTCCAACATGCGTGGTCGCACCTCCCAAGATGCAAACTAATCTCAACCGCTCGATTTCTCCGGACGAATTGGGTGGCTTAGATCGCATTTTCATGGGACGGTAAGGCATAGGCGTGAACACCAGCCTACCACATACACGTTGGAGCAGTAAACCAAGACCTACCAAGCCTGGTCGCCTTGGAACGCCCGCCCGAAGATGGTATGGGAAACGGATTTTGCGGCACTAATCTTCAGTCGCAATTCGATCTCGACCACTCAACTTCTCCAGACGAATTGAGTGAACCAGATCACGTTTTTATGGGACGGTAGGTATATGCGCCTACACCGTCACACCATCTACACACATGCATGATCGGCCAGTCCAGAATATTTCCCTAATCCTGGTTTTGGTCAGGGTGAAGAGCAGTGCTTGCACACCTCCTTCGAAACCCTAATTCCACCAAGTGTCGCAGATGAGTGTCTCAAAGATCATCTCATCCGTCCAACTTCGCCATCTCGGTTATATAGCCCTGGTCAGGAGTTAATTAGTCAGTGCGGAGTCATGGTGATCACCATCCGCCACTTTACCACACCATGTGGTCGGTCAAGGAAGGGTTTGCATGCGCAACTTCCAAACCATGCTGGATATACTCAATGCAGTACCTGCATAGTATACACACGATACTTCACAAGTATCAATTTCCTAAATTCTTCCTGGGTTTTTCTTTCGGGATGTTTTCTCCTCCCGAACGAGCTTAAAACCTAAATATTCCCGCGTTAGGAGATAGGAAATTCTTTTCCGTATGGAATGGAGGGTCGGACCATCAAAATTCGAGTCCGTGCTAGAATTCTATAACGATTCTAGTAAGGGGCGCTAATTAGGGTTTCTAGTGCAACAATCAACGGTTTCCCCTCATCTCAAGATGCAAAATCTTGGCCGTCGAAGGTCACCAAGCTAGCAAGTTTCCCGATCCTGACTTTCCAATCCACAACAACATGCTACATGTTTTCCAAAAAACATTCAAGACATCAATCATGTCACAAAATGGGGGATACATACTGGGGTATTGGTCTGGCGGTTTACAGCATGCAGCGCATAACGCGCCATCATAAGAACGTGTCAGGAAGTCATGGACGGTTAGTGATGATGGGAGAAGTGGGAAAACCTGGTCGTGTGACACCAACACACTACTCCACTACTCCATCACTCCATTTTCTCCACTTCCCACGAGATACGAAGGTTAGGCTAAAAGGCTTGTATAAATAGGTTCTCCGCCCTATTTTCAACAACAACACAAGTCCAGACAATAGAAGGAAGTGTTGATACAATCGTATTCAAACACCGGAAATGATAGCTTACATCCTGCAAGCCAGTTTAGCTTTCTGATACAAGTCCTGCATAGCCAACACCTTACATTCTCAACACCTTCTTCGCTTCCCTCCCTAAGATCAACCCCATCTCCTTCACTTTGTGACCGAAACAAGTCTGGAACAACCATTTCTTGGTTTAGGTCGGACTTGCAAAGATTGATCTCTCGAATATACAAGCACTCACCGCGCAATGCATTTGTTTTAGGTTTAGATTCATTCCTCATACACACCCCAAATTACCAAAATTAGCAGGAATAGTTTTCACCCATAAACAGGAGGTAACCCAATATTCATGCGACACGGTAATATCTTTCCTTAACTCTCTTGCTTTAAATGGTAACAGTTTCTCCTTGTTCATGTTTTTAATTTTATCTTTAGAACATTGAGGACAATGTTAGATTTAAGTTTGGGGGTATGGGAGAAACGTTTTGTTAGTTGCAATAAATAAACTCCAGAGCCTAGAAATTTATACTTATTAATGATGGCACTAAACAATCTAAGTGGATGGAAGCATTTTGGTTGTAGGAGTTGAGGAACCAATCTGATTAGATGGAAACATCTAAAGAGTCTATTCATAAAAGCACAGAGCTCAGGTGTTAGAAATAACATGATAGTTTCACCATATCTCGTTGAGTCCTTTTCACTTATGTTTTTTTTTTTAAAACTATGTGTATCTAAGTGATTAGGTGGGGCTCACGAATCAAGTTGTTACCAATGCTAGGGTGAAATAGAGTGATTGAGATAAAAAAAAATGAAAAAAAATGAAAAAGTTTGAAAAAGAAAAAAAAAGAAAAAACAATTGAGACCAGACCATCAGACCAACCGGAATAAATTCAATAAAGTCGACCACTGGAAAACTTGTATATGCCAGTTGTGTTGACCTAGAGTTAGGATTATCGACCACTGGTTCCCTTGTATATGCTAGTGTGTTGATATTAGTCAGACCGGTATCTCAGTCCATCAGGATAGGTTCATTTTGGCGGAGGCCTTCAGACAGATATGGGAAACACCGTTCACTTAGTCTACATCAAACTATGTTTTTCTTTATATCCACATTCTTGATATATCCATGTGATTAGTTTTGACTCCGTTATATTGATGTCCATAGTGAGACTATCTGAGTAGAGCTCTGTTACTTATATGAATTTTAGTATGCTTGAGTGCAAACTCGTTTACAACAATTGGAATTTCGCATCAGGGTATTTCCTCCTGTAGTCAATAAGTATGCCAACCAAGGAGATTCTTTAGTGCCTTCCAAGGTTCTGTGTAGATAGCTAGGGTCTGGAGTAAAGTTTTTATGGGTATATCTCTAGTAAGCCCTCCCGAGACTATAACTCGGCCACTAAAGAATGCCTGCGACGATGCAATCGACGATGCCTGCGACAGTGAGTTAAGATTTTATTTTCTAGATTTGATTTGCTCGAGGACTAGCAAATAATAAGTTTGGGGGTATTTGATAGACACATTTTTGTGTCGGATTTAGTCTCAATTGTATATATTGTTAGTGCTCGATTTTTTATTTATTATGGCTTTTTGTGTCTTTGTAGGTGTTTTTGGAGAAATAAACATGTGTGGAAAAATTGGCTCGAAAAGTGGTATTTGCGCTCGTGGGAGAAAATTACTAAAGGACTCCTCATTTTGGATAAGGGGCATTCTGTTGATAAGGGGTAACCTATCACTATTTTCACCCAAGATCATTATTTGCACCCCATGGCTATTCGCACTCCATCGGAGGATAAGGGCCACCCTTTTCTTCACGGTTTAAAGAAACAGAAAAAGGCGGGAAAGTTATTCTTTTCTGCGTACATCCTTAGCTGAGTTTTGGGTAATTTATGCGACTTATTCTTGGATTTGTATTGGGCTGGATTGGTTGCGACTAAACAGGACTGCTGACAAAGTGAAACTCGGAAAATACATACGTTTCCATAATCATCTCATCAAAACAGGGAGGTGGATACGTTTTATTGTCTGTTCTATATCTGGAAGATTTGGGAAAAGATTTGGTCGATATTTTTTCACAAAGAGGATTGATATTATCCTGTTTTATTGGAGCAGAGTTGGTAAGGGAACTTTTCACGAAAATAAGGGAAGTATCCTTGAGTTTTACCGAAGCAGGGAAGGTGGAGAGTATCACGGGATTTTGGTGGAATACATGGAAGTTACCGGTTGGATATAAGGGAATATTGGTAGTTGTTTGGTTCGATATTACCCTTGAGAGAGTTTGGGACGTTGGATTCTACTTGGAAGACGCGTGAGAAGCAAAACAGGGAGTGTTTGAAGGCGTGAAGCGGAAGAAAAGTATTGGAAAAGATATCAAAGTTTGGCGAGTTTTAATCGGCATGTGGTTATATAAAAAGGGATTTCTAGTCCTTGAAGAGGTTATCGGGAGTTTGGGGGAAGAAACAGGGGTTGCAGAGGCGAAGAAATTAGAGTTGCAGAGCTGCAGCAGCAGCAGGTGGAGAAAAAGAAGCTGAATAACAAAGGCCTGTTAAGGCCAGTCGCGAATAAAAGAAGGGTCGTTAATGCTACAGTATTTACGACAATCAGTTGTAACAGCTATTTTTCAAATCCGCAACACTTATTAGGGTTCTATTGTAACAGTGACGGCTATAACATCAGTACACCGTTACAAATCTCTGTGTTATACAATTTCTTCAATAAAACACCTTTTTGAGCTATGCATTATTATTTTGGGTATGTTTTGAGCATGTGGAGCTAAAACCCAACACTGGGACGAAGGAGGAAGCCTTATTTCACAATTGTTTGGTAACTATAATCGATTCTCTATGACTTTTGCATTGTTTTTAATCGATGTATGATTTTTATTAATTAGTTGTGACTTCGTTTGATGATGTATGCTTAGACTTAGAGATTTTGATGCATCATGCTTGTGATTTACAATTAATATTTTACAAAATCTACTTTTGGCAAAGAAAATAGTCAACAAAAGAGCTAGAATTGTTATGAGTCATATATGAACCAAGTGAATGTGATTAATGGTGGAATCCTAAGTCTCAGTTCTCTCGATATTGTGACAACGTTTTGTGTATATATTTATGCTATTAAGTCTGAAATCAAATCTTTACAAGTATTTGAACGAACTTTACTACCACTTTACAACAACTTTCAAAATTACATCATATAAGATGAACTTGGTTGAAGCGAAAGCTTACCAACACATATTTTGAGAAATATTTAAGTGAGTTAAACACAGCTCGAAATATCAAATGTACATAACAGAATTCTATATAACTATATGACTTTTGTTTCAAATAGGAGATCAAGTGGATAGAATTTTGAGTGATAGATGAGTTCAAGTCTCCACATACCATTTGTTGATGAAGTTCCACAAGCTCCCCTTAGTAGTTCTTCGTATTCAATCGATGAACGTCGTGAAGTTTAAATCTCAATTACACTTTCCATCCTAATCTGTGACTTAGCTATAAGTTGACTAAAATTCAAGACTTATAGTTTTAGCAACTAAAATTTAAAACAAGCTTGAGATAACAACGCTTGCGAGTTCGACCGAGCAGTACTCTAACAAATTCATCTGCAGAGATTATGTGGATTTGTCAGCTCCTAAAAGATCTTCATATATTTTTTCCTGTGCCACCACTTCTGCACTGTGACAATATGAGTGTCATTTCTCAATCTTTTAATCTTATATTTCATAGTCGCATGAAGCAATTGGAAGTTGATCATCACTTTGTCAGAGAATTAGTCCAGGCCAAGAATTTAAGTGTTTAATAAATTTCAACACGGGATGAAGTTGCTGATATGTTTACCAAAGGGCTTGAAGGACCAAGGCTTGCTTATCTGCGTGACAAATTGGAGGTATATCCTTTTGGACACCTTAACGTGAGGATGGATTTTAGAAGTTGACATATTATGTTGTATCAACTATTACAGTTGACATACTCCGTGTAACTGTTATTGTCTAAACAACAGTCAGAAAGCTGTCTTATCTACTATGATTGGACCTTATCTTTAGTTACAGATTGGTCTACATGTTTTCTATTGTATATAAGAGATGTGTTTTCTCTTTCTATCTAACAAAGAAAATATAATTGATAAATCAATTGCAACTATACTTTCATTCAAGATAATAAATGAATTTATTTTACTAGTTTCTTCTTTGCATTCATTGTTGTAGTTGCAGGATTTCCCACACTACACCCTTGTCAAGAATATATGAAAATTAAGTCATAATTGTGGATGAACAATAACACTTTTATTAATTCACTTTCAGGAAAATTTACAAGAAGTATCAAAAATCAGAAATACAACTTTCTTTCTAGAGTTTCTCTCTCCTCAAAACTTTCTCAACTCTCAAAAGTACATCATCCTTTTCTGGATTTATCGAGCCCTTTATATAGGGATTTACATAATGGATGACACCTAAGTTTTCCTCCTATTTCGGATCTATTCTGCGATCTCATCGCGATCGCTACAATGTTCTCTATCGCAAGAACGATGACCATCGCGGGATCAACATATTCTTCCTTTATTTCTTCCATCGTTAGCTTCTTTTGGATATTTTGTGACACTCGTGAAATGTTGTTAAAGAATTAGTGGTGACGCTCGCATAGACGTTGTTAATATCGCAGGAATATCGTTGTAGCGATATTCTGGTCCTACATCTTGCCTCTTCTCATGTCTTTTCTACGAAGAAGAGAAGATCATGAGAATTTTTATTCTTTGTTACCCTCGCGACTTCTGTCTCTTTTATGCTTTCTTCTCGACAAGATTCCGTTAATCTAGCCTTTCTTACACGTGTTGTGAATTCCTTCATTTATCGACACGTCTCTGCTCAATAGGCCCACCCCTTTTGCCTATAAAAGGTACAACTAAGTTTCAAAACCAACTTTCTTCTTCCGTTTCTTTATCTTCTTTATTTGTCTACTTCATTTTCTGTCTGCAAATTTTTTTCTTCTTCATATTCTTCTGCTACTGTTCTAATGAAGTCATCAAGGTATGTTTCTTGACTTATGTTATTTATTTAAGCCAATTTTTTCTTTCATTCTCCAATCTTTCTTATTTGACTCTTCATAACCTCCATGTTCTATTTCCAAATAAAAATATTGTTGCCTCTGTTTCTTATCTGAGCTATTGTTCACAGAATGACGAGAGCCCTGTTAAGCCTCTTAAAAGATCTCTCCACTTTAAGACACTTGGGGAAGATCTCATCATGCCCACATTAACATCCGTGAAGATTACTCCCACACCATCGCAACCAAATCTTTCTACTTCTTTCTGCGAGAATATCGCTACCCATACTTCTACTTCTTCTGACCCTTCAACAAATCAGGCTTCTAAAATTGTTGTGACTGAGACTCCTTATAGTCCTTTACGGCCTTCAACTGTTGTTTTTCCACATACTCCTCCTGACAACTCAACCACCACAAATGATCGCCAACTTTCTCTCATTACCACTTCATCTTCTACACCTCTTCCTTCATCAAACGAAACTTTTGCTGGTGTTGATGTTTCTTTTAAAATCTTGTCTAATATTTTAGACAATGCTAGAAAGTCTTCCACTGACCCTCTTCAGCATGAAGCTTACGAGACTTTACTCAAATATTTTGGCTCTGATGATAATGCTTCGCGAGCGTCTTTGGAAAATGAGATTGAAGCTCTGAGGAAAAGCCTTCAAGATAAAACTGCTGAGTGTGATACTTTGAATCACATGCTTCGCAACTCTTCTCTAGATTGCGAGAACCTTCGCAGAAAAAACGACGAGCTGAAAGGTACATTTTTCTTGCCTCTGCTCTTTGGTTTTTCTGTTTTATTTTTATATTTTGTGTACTCAGGCTTCTTTCTTAAATTCCTGATTCATATATTAGTTTCAAATCGGACTCGTTTTATAGAAATACTCAAATTTGAATCTATCGCTGAAGAAGCTCACGTTGAAAGAGATTCTTGGATGGATCAACATACTAGATTATACAATCTTTACACTTATTCAATTGATCACATAAATAATCTTACTAATGAGAATAATCAATTATTGCAAAGGCAAAATTTATTAAGTAGCGAGGTTGATCGCCTTTCATACTTGTTTTTTAAGGCTAATTTGGCGATGGAATCTTTATCAGATGAAAATAAGACTTTGTCCCAAGAAAAACATATATTTTCAAGCTTGATGGCGATTTCCTCGCAGTAATTAAGTAATCTTCAAAGCATATGTAACAATCAAGAGCAATCTCTTCGTTCTCTTAAAAATGAGCTCAAGGAATTAACTGAATCATTTGCTGCCGAGAAGGATAAACTTATAAAGGGTAGATTAACTCTTAGTTTAAGATACAGTGAACTTCAAGACCAATACTCTCAATTAAAGGAATCTTATTCTTCATTAACAAAGGAAAACTCATATCTTCGCAACAAAGAAGAAAGCATGAAATCTCGTCTGAAGGGTATGGTTGGCGATAAATTCGATGATGCCATAAATCAATGGGAGAACTGTTTATTTGCATTAATCCAAAACTTAACATCGCAAAAAGAAGTTAGTCAATTGACTTCCTCTCTTGTTGATCTTCTTATAAATTTTTGTGTTATATTCCTTGTGAAATTTTTGTCTAACTGATCTTTTATTATTTTGTTGCTCGCAGAATTTGAAAGAAATCTTCATTCTACCATCACTGATCTGACCACTAAATTGGATAAAGTTCGCAAAGAAAATAAGTTTCTTGTTTCCAATTATCTTGATTCCCGCGACAAAGTAGAAAGAAGACTTGACTATCTCGAATACTTTAAAAACATAGAGATTAGGAATCGTGATAGAAGTTTTCTTCGCAAGGTCCACCTTAGTGCTAAAGTTCTCATAAACAAGATTCTACTCTCCAATTCTCTCCCCCCTGTATCTGTTCCTCCTCTAAAAGTTGATGATGATGAAATTCCTCTTCCCATGGATGAAGATTTAGAGTTTACTAATGATGAGGAGAATACCACTCAAGAAGATGGTGAAGAATAAGAAAAAAGAAGTCCTCCCAGAGAAGCAACTGCGGGTGGCGAAGCAAATGTTGATGAAGAGTCAAAAGAAGGAGAGACTCATGATGAAAAGGATGCTGAAGAAGTTGATAACTCTGGAAGAAATAATAAATCTGACGAGCAAGAAGAATAAATCTGGCGAAGCCATCGCTGAAACTTGAATTTTATCTTTGCTTTCTTTTTCCTCTTCTTTCTTGCGAGCGATGTAATTTCTGAGACTCTTTAAAGTTTAACTTTCCATTTAGCTTACTTTAAATATTTGTCAAGGAAGATAATGAAATCTTACTTCTCTATCCCCTTACGTGACTCTCATTATCTTTCTTGAAATGGTGAATCATTTTCTGTATCTTCTTTAAGGAAATTGCATTGTTGCGATATTCGCGAAAGTATGAATATATCTGCGATACAATGAATACTGCTGCGATGTTGTGAAAAATTCTGAAGCAATCTGCAATGTGAAGGATCTGCCTTCTTATATATAGTTCAGTGATGAATGAATACTTCCTGCAATCTTAAAATAGAATTGTTAATTGGTTAAGATTATTCTTTTGGTCTTATTTTGCCTTCCTAGTTAAAGGTATTATTTTGCCAAAACAATTTCTTTCTGCGACAAAATCACAGGAATTCTTAACATTTGCATGTAAAGACCATTTGATCTTGTATTATCCATGTTCTTTCAAATATTTGCGACAATATGACAAATATAAACTCTCTTTCAAGAATTTAAACTTATGACATTGTCGTCTTGCGATGAAATCGCAGGACGTCTTTACACTGTCATGTAAAAACTCATTGATCTCATCTTAAGTTTTGGCTTGTTGCCTCTGTATAATTTACGTCACGCGACAATATGACAGGCATAAACGTTTTTGCGATCGTAAAGCCCCATGACATTGCCGTATTAAGACACTTATCAGCTCCCAATGGAGGGTGCCGCCCTTATCTTCCCCCTGGTTGCCCCTTCAAGGAGGGCACATCGGTCATACAAGACTAGCTCCTCCCATCCAGATTTACCAACAACCAGCTGTTTTCGCATCCTCTTGTCCTTTATGCCTATATGGCTTATAGTTACAAGACTGCACCCTAAGTGGGGTTTTCTTCAGGCCAAGTGCATCGTAGCCAAGACTTACCAAGAATGGCAAGGAAGTTTCGTACGCCCTTGGCACCCTTGGATCAACCGTGTACCTCGGCGCCTTGGTCATACTTTGCACTTCTTGGAAGAGATTCTCGGTCATCCAACCAGGGTATAATATAGTTGGAAATCCAAGATCTCTCTCCCGGATAGGTTTTCTTTAACCCCAACATCTGCATGACTCAGGATCCAGTAGCGGTATAACCTTACCCCTGAATCATGTCAAGAGATACCCCATCCTATGACGCGCTCGTAAGTCTTACATTTGACTCTTACGAAATTTTATTTGCGAACTAAGGTGCACGCCATAAAGGTTCGTCTCATTCTTTAATCTCTGCCAAATTTTATTCGCTATTCTTGCGATGATGCTCGCTGCTACTGTTGCGCTTTGTTATCAGAAGGTTTTTCAATTGTAAGAGAGAGAGGAGAATTTATTATCTGTGTCATCATATAGCATACTAGTATTTCTTACCGCACAGAAGATGTTATTGATAATACCTCTTCAAAAATAATCTATTCCACGGTCTATCAAGTCTTTGACCAACATCTCTTCCTTCAGGATCTATTAGTTTGTATGCCCATGTTCCAATTATCTCTTTAATGATGTATGGTCCATCCCATTTTCTCGCCAATTTTCCACCACTTTCTCGCTGATAACTAGGTGTTTCTCGCAGTACTAAATTACCAGGTTGGAATTCACGCTTCTTAACACGCTTGTTATACTCGCGAGCTAATCTGCGTTGATAATTCTCCATATGTTGTAGAGTTTGTTTTATTTTTTCTTCTAATTCATCCAACTTATGCAGTATCATACCAGCACTTAAATTTCTTTCCCATGCTTCTCTTTTTGTTGTAGGTATAACAACTTCTGTTGGTAATACAGCTTCTACCCCATATGTCAAACAAAATGGTGACATTCCAGTTGCTTCTCGTCTAGTTGTGTTATAAGCCCATATTGCATTATGTACTTGCTCGCAACATGCTCTGTGGTATCCTTCTAACTTATTTTTCAAGATGTCTGTGATTGTTTTATTAGTGGCCTCAGCATGACCATTTGCTTGTGGGTATAAAGGAGTAGACTTTCCACATTTTATCTTAAATGCATTGAGTAACAATTCTATATTTTGTCCCTCAAATTTCTTTCCATTATCAGATACTAATTGTCTTTGGAATCCCAAATCTGCAAATTATATTTTCAAAGATGAATGTAAAAATATCTTTATCGCGAATATGTTGTACTGCCTTTACTTCTCCCCATTTTGTGAAATAATTTGTTGCAACAATCAGATATCTTCTTTGTCCAGAACCAGGTACAAATAGTCCCACAATATCTAACCCCCATTTCCCAAAGGTCCATACACTTGTTGAAGATGATAATGGTGCTCCTGGTGCATGTATCTTTTTTTCCGTATCGCTGGAAATCTTCGCAATGCCTTGCGAGTTGCTTTGTATCCTCATGCATATACGGCCAGTAATAACCCTGCATTTTTGTTCTATATGCTAAAGATCTTCCTCCATTGTGATTACCAGCGTCACCACTATGTAACATCTTTAATACTTTTTGTCCTTCGTCTCTCGTCAAACATCTTAGCGATGGTCCATTAAAAGATCTGCGATATAACACTCCATTTCTTAGCTCATAATTGGTTGCCCTACTTTTCAACTTATGTGCTTCTAATCGATTTCTTGGAATTTCTCCTCTCGCCAAGTATGCATGAAGATCTACTCGCCAATCTGTGATATTGCTCGTGGGTTCTCCCTCGTCAGCTTCTACCATCATTACATATGTTTCTTCTTATTCTTTGTTTATCGATGGAAATGAAAGTATTTGAATTTTTATGCACCCCGCCAATGGATTTGTCATCATACTAGATATGAAAGCGAAAGCATCTGCGAGCCTATTATCTTTCCTAGAGATGTGTCTCCATTTTATTTTTGGAATTCTCGCAGATAACTCTTCAACGAGTTTTTTGTATTTTCTTAGAGATGGTTCATTCGTTGTGTATTCTCCTTTTATCTGACGAATAACCAATTGTGAATCGCTGGTAATTCTGGCATTTTCCAAATTCATTTCTATAGCGAATTTTAAAGCATGGATCACAGCCTCATATTTTGTCTCATTGTTTGTAGATGCAAATTCTAATCTAAATAAAAAAGCTATTTTTTCTCCTTCTGGCAATATGAAAACAACTCCAATTCCATTTCCTTCTCCGTTTGATGATCCATCCACTAATATTTCTGATAGGTGTGATAAACACCTAATTTTATATTTAGTATTTACGCTTTCTTTGCTATTTTTCATGTGAATTATGTATCTTATGTGTGAGTTTGAGTGTATTAGGTGCTTTGGAGTCGTTGGGGTAAAAGGAGAAGAAACTGGTGCAAAAGGAGCGAAATTGTCATTTCATAAGAAAGTGTTATTTGGAGCCCAGCAGAGGATAAGGGACAACCATATGAAGGTTCACTAAAGACAGACAATTTGCTAAGGGCTGCCACCAATTTCTATAACCTACGGACTAAACCTAGGTCGAGGTTTTCTCCTCTAATTAAGTCATGTCCCAGCTCAGTTATACCCAATGAACTCTGCACCAAGTCCCTCACGCCTGCAAGCTCTGGTCCGGTGGATCGATGGTTGTTAATTCAGGTTCACTTTGGCTAGATACACACGAAGCTTTTAATGAAGATTGGTGAAGTTCTGGGTATTGTTTAAACTGAAGAAACATGGAAGAACAAGAGTATTTGCTGCCATGGATTGTTGTTAATGAACAGAGGCGATTGAAGTGTGATTGAGATCTGAATTACAATTTGAATGAATGGGTTTATCTTGATTGTGAAATGGACTGCAGGGAAGGAGAGGTGTATGAGCTTAGGAATCAACAGCAATTCAAATGTGATATCAGTTTCAGGTAGATAATGTGTTTATGGAAAGTCCTGAACCATTAGTTCATCTCAACATCAACTGAAGAACTGAGATAAAAACAGTGGAAGATTGGGTTTTGTTTGCATTGAGAGGAGCAGCTAATGTTGATGGTTGAGCTTGAGCTAATGCTAGATGAGCTGGAGCTGGAAGCTGCAGTGGGAAGTGGAAGCTATGATGTTGTCATCGAAGATGTAAGGGTCTGGTGGCATTGAAGCAGGTTGGAAGTTATGATGAACTGGTGGTCTTTGCTACAGATGGCTCAGGTCAGGGTTTCTAGTGGTGTTTGCACGAGAAGATCTGGTGGAGATGTGAACTTGAGTTACATGGAATACATGGATCTATTGCTATGAGGAACCTAGAGCTGGTGTTATTGGTTTGCCTAAAGATGGAAGAGGAGTAGGATTGTAGGTGGAGAATGGGCTAGCTAGTTGAGTGCAGTCGAGTTGGTGGAATTGGTTAAGGTGATGAGACTGTGAAGAGATGAAGGCAATGTGGAATTGGCTGTGCTGGCTTATGGTGTTGAAATGCGGGTTTGCTGGATTGGTGGAGTTTGCAAGGGAGCTACAAATGGTGAATTATTGATGTTGTACAGCTACGGAATGATGCTGAGAAGATTTAGAAGTTGCAAGAAATAATGCAGTGGTGAATGTATGAGTGATGTGTGATTGCATGAGCTGATATGAAGAACGAGAATAATTGGTGCTAGTATGCAGAGTATCATTAACTGGTAGGAAAGCTGTGAATTGGAGCTGTTGGTTATACTCAGGGAAGGAATCAAGCTGCAGTTTCAGGGAGATGGTGGTGGCTGGTGCAGTTCAGAAACAAAGTGACAATGATCTTGAAGCTGCAGAATGCAGCAGCGGAGGCAAATGGCTAGGCAACATTCCTGCAGTTGATTGGAGAGAGCAAGAGCAGCTGATGTGATGTTGCAGTTCATGGCAAAGAAGCTGGTGATGCTGCAATGGATGAATGTATAGGCTGTGTACGTGCAATGCAGGTGATAGCATAGCGAGGAGTACAGTTCTCTTGGCTGTGAGCTAAAGAAGATGTTGCTGCTGTGTGAGCAGTTGAAAATAAGAAGTGAAAAGACAAGAAACTGGTTGCAACAGCTGGGAAGTTGCAGGTGTGAGTCTCTATTGTAGTTGAGGAGATAATGGGATGGTGATTGTCAATGAAGGGAATGGATGTGGCTTGTTGCCATGGATTTGAAATTACAGGGACATAATGGCAAGAAACCAAGATTGCAGAAATTGTGCAAAACGCGGCAAAAATGGCGAGCCGGTGAGCATAACTCCGGTAGTCGGATTTTGGAACCGAAAGTGGGGATCGTAAAGATTCAGTGAATCACGAAGGGGGTATGAGTTGAATACAAGAGTTGGCCGCCGGACATATGAGCTACGAGTCACGCTTTTGGGTACGTTTTCGCAAGAATAGAAAATTTGATTTAGATGGGTTATGCAAATGTTTGAAATGCAGGAAAGCAAAGATGAGCTACTGGAAGTGTAGAATTGCCTGGTGACAGTTTCCAATGGTTCAAGTGATCGGAGAAAGTTTTCCGGTGGCCGGATTCCGGCCAAAAACCCAGTTTTCCGGCGACCACTTTTGGGACAGATTTTCTACATGGGTTTATCTCACACGTGGGCTTGGTGGATTTCTAACTAATGGACTTTGAAGACAAAACCTATTTTTGGAAGGAGAAAAAAACTATAAAAAGGAAGTTTTCTACACAATTTGAGATACAACGTTTTATTCTATTCTTGGAGCTTTTGCAGAGAACTACTTCTAGGGTTTGCTTTCTTTTATGTTTCATCTATTTTCTTTGAATATTATGATGATGAACTCCATGAATATGAGTAGCTAAATACAATAATTGTTTATGGGATAAAAAGTTGATTTCTTCAAGCATGTTATTTGATTCTATGAATTAGTTTTGTCTCAATTTTATAGTTTTTGATTCATTGTTTTATTATCATATGATTTGAATGCTAGTTTGGTTGAGTCCGGAATCAATTGGATTTGTTTTCATCTCTGTAGCTATATTAGGGTTTTCAATACGTAAAAGTTGTTATCTCTGATTTTTAGTAGCATCTTGTGGTTAATACTTGTAGTGATACATCTTTTTAATCGTATATGAATCATAACCTTTGTTAAAACGAATTAGTGCTTTTACACGTTTGTTTGCATCGATTAGTCTTATTTCATAGAACTTATTGCTCTTAGGGAGTTAAATCTAATTGTTCTTTTACACTTTAGGTTGCTTTTTAAGAAGATTTCACATTAGCATCTTTTAATGTTGTTTGTGATAAAATCAGGAAATAAACGAGATACTCTTGCGATCAAGATATCTTAGGGCTTTTGATAATTGAGAGATTAAATACCAATTCTAATCATAGATGAAAAATACATGTTTATGAATGATACTATCCCTTAACCAATATCTTCTCCTTATTGATTATTCTTATTATTTACTTTGCTTTATTTAATTTCATTACTTAGATAAAGACAAGACAAATTCTTGGGTTAATTGGCTACTTAAGAATCTGAAAATTGCATAACAACAATCGCCTCTCTGTGGATACGAACTATTTCTTATCGAATACTATATTCATAATTAGTAAAGTGAGGAAGTGAATTATTTTTGACGCATAAGACACGCATCAATTTCCCATATATTGGGTTCTATTAATAGCTCCTTTGGATCTCCGCATTCCTCTTCTACATCCATCATCTCTTCCACAGCTTCATCATCCTCCAAAGGAAATTCAGCCAAGAACTCTGCGATGACTTGGGATTTTGGCGAAGATAGAATTTCATATTGGATATCAAAGTGTCCTACTTGTGCGTTCCATCGCTTAACCCTGCATGATCTTTTTGAATTTTTCATTACTGATTCAATGGGTATCTTTGTTAATACTTTGATTTTATGTGCTTGAAAATAAATTCGAAGCTTGAAAGTCGCATGTACCAATGCTAGAATTAACTTCTCAATCTTAGAATAATTTCTCTCTGCAGAATTGAATGTTTTTCTGATATAGTAGATTGGTTTTTCTACTCCTTCATCTACTCGCAACAATACTGCACTTAGCGCGTATGTGGTGGTCGCGAGATAGATCAATAATTCTTCTCCTGGTTCAGCCTTTTGTAAAATAGATACATTCACTAAATGTTCTTTGATTCCTTGAAAAGCCCTTTCACATTCATCCGTCCACTTGAATTTTGTTCCTTTCTTCAATATGTCGAAAAAATGTTTCCACTTATCTGAAGATCGCGAAATGAATCTCCCTAGTGAGGCTAAAAGTCCATTCAATTTTTGTATATCTTTTATTTTTGCAGGTGTTGGCATATCGCGAATTGCTTGTACCTTTTCTGGATCAACTTGTATTCCTTCTTTTGATACAATATACCCCAAAAATTTCCCTGAAGTTACTCCAAAGGTACACTTATCAGGATTCACTTTAATATTGAATTGCCGCATTTGATCGAAAATCTCTTTCAAATCTTGTACATGATTTTCTGATTTTTTGCTTTTGATCAGCATATCATCTACATATACTTCTAGTGTCTTGTGGATCCATTTTGCAAACACCTTCTCTACCATTCTTTGATATGTTGCTCCAGCATTTCACAAACCAAATGGCATCTTTGTGTAACAATACAACCCTCTTGGAGCAAAAAATGGTGTATGTTCTTGATCTTCTTCAGCGAGAGGAATTTGGTTATATCCTTTATATCCATCCAGTGATGATATTCTTGCATTTCCCGCTGCTGATTCAACCATTTGTGGGATATCTGGCAATGGAAAACTATCTTTTGGACAAGCCTTGTTTAAATCAGTAAAATAAATACAAATTCTTATCCCTTTATTCTTCTTCGGGACCACCACCATATTTGCAATCCATTCTGGATACTTTGCTTGCCTTATAATTCCTGCATCAAGCATTTTCTGTAGTTCTTCCTCTATTTGAGAATGGTATGTTGTTGCGATTTTTCTTATTCTTTGCTTGAATTGTAGGATCAGAATATTGTCACAACAATATTCCTGAAAAATAAACGACTGTTCTGCGATATATCGATAATAAACGAATTACTCTGCGACACATCGGTAATATTCTGCGACACATATAAAGATGACTTAAACAATGACGTAATGACAGAAACACGAAGAAAGTGTGACATGTTTGCGATATATCAATAAAACCTGCGAAAGATAAAGGCGGTGCCAGCTGCGATTTATCGCAAGAACTCAGATCCGAAATTGAAGGGAATCTTAACTGTAAATGAGCTGTCATGAGCTGTAATCCACTATGTAAATACCTATATAAAGAAGATGAGTAATTCCAGAGAAGATGATGAATTTTTGAGTGTTAGGAAAGTTTTTAGGAGAGAGAAAATCTTTGTTAAGTGTTTTGTGTTCTTGATTTCTGTAATTCCAAAAGATCATATTAATGAAAAAGTGTTCTTAATCTTCAAATTATGTCATAAATATTGATAGATTCTTGAATAGGGTGTAGTGTGGGAATTCCTACAACTACATTTTGGCGCTAGAAACAGGGATTTTCAAGCTTGAGAAATTTCAAATTGCAGTTTGAAGATTTGAAGAAATTATTAGAATTGAAGAGAAATGGTTAGAAGGAGGAGAAATACATCGGAACCACCAACAACGGTGAGAAGAAGTAAAAGAATTGCAGGGGAAGGAACAGGTGAATTGGAAGGATCTTTAAGGAACAGATCAGGAAGAAGTAGAATGAGAAATGGCGCAAAAAATTCAATCCAACCACAAAATCAACAAATACGAGCACAAGATAGAAATATGGATCATGATAGAGTAAGTGTGCATACGTGGAGGTCGGATTCGATAGAAGAGGCGGAAAGTCAAGAAGAGGAAAGAAATCAAGAAATGGAGGGAGGATTAATTCATGAAGGACGTGAAGTGGAAGATGATTTGAGACAAAGGATACAGGAAGAAAGAAGATTAGAGGCAGAAGAACGTGCTAATCTTACAAGGCAAAATCATGAATTAAGAATGGAAAATTTGAGGTTACAAAACAGAAGATCAAGAAGCAGCATGAGATCAAATTCAAGATCATATAGAGAAGAAGCAAGGCAAAATCTTCCTATACAAAATATTGAGGAAAATTTGATAAATGATCGTTATGCTCCACGCGATGAAACTTTAGACATTAGACATAATCATATATAAGGAGAAAATCAAGAAAAGAGAAGGACAATGTTACGTGATGAAGAGATTCGAAGAAATCGCAGGATTATCGAAGATGATATTGAGAGACATTATATTGAGCAAGTACGTTTAGCAGGAGAAAGAGAGAGATTGCGAGCAGAAGTAGAAGAGCAAGAAATTCAAGCATCTTAGCGTCAGAATAATCATGACAATCAAGAAAGACGACGTGCGCAAAATCGTAATAATGATAATCTCAATGAGGAATATGAGAGAATTCGCAGAGACATAGAAAGGCAACGAAGAGAAACAGTAAGGGATGAGGAAATTCATGGAGAATAGAATGAAAGACAAATTAACTTGCAAGAAGAAGAAAGTCGCAGAAGAAGGCAAAACCAAAATGTTGAGGAAGAAGCGAGAAATATCGCAAGACGAGAAAGGCATGAACGCAGACGAAGAGAAGCTGCGTTGAAAAGACCAATTGAGCAAAATTATGATAGGAATGAACAAATCTTGCGAGAATTGGCAGAAATGAGAGGAATGATAAATAACATAAGAGAAGGAGGAAGAAGACAACTTGATGAGGCAATCGAAGAGGCTGCGAAAACTCCATTTACTCAAGAGGTACAATTAGGAGGGATACCTCCAAAATGTAATTTACCGGTGTTGACCAGTATATTTGATGGAACTACGTGTGCTTTCCAACATATCAAAGCTTATATTCGATGTATGCTACAATGGGAGAACCATGATGTCGTTTTGTGCAAATATTTTGCGTCAAGTTTAACTGGCGAAGCATTGAAGTGGTTCGAAAGTCTTCCCAAGAATACAATAACTTCATTTATGCACTTGAAAACCACTTTCTTAGGAGCCTACATCAGCAATAATTCTGCGCGACCTGGAATTGAAGATGTGTTTGGATTAAAACAGAGAGTTGGTGAGAGTTTGAAGCACTTAACCATAAGGTGGAGGACAATGTGTAGTGAAATGGCAGGAAGAGTAGATGAAAGATATCTCATTTTGTCCTTCATAAATGCTATGTTTGCGACAAATCTATTATACATCCAGGTCTTCAGAGTCAAAAACACAATCACTATGACAGAGTTGCGAGAATTGCAAGAGGAATATATTGATTTATAGGAAAAACAAAATGAAATGGAATCTTATCCAACTCTTGTAGGCACAATTTTAGCCGCAACAAATGGAAGTTTGTTACCAAGGATGATTAATACAGTAGCAAGTACTTCCCAAAATCCACGAGAGAAAATGGAGACTGATAATCAACTTAAGATAGTAGCAATGGGGAGTAGAGATCAAGAGGAATTAGAAAAAGATAGAAATTTTTATAATCGCAATAACAATAATAAGGTCCCACGGTTTGATCAACCGCAGGAAACTTATGGTGGACAGAGGCAGAATTATTCAAGAGAGCAAAGAGGTCAGAGGAATATGTGGGAAGATATCAAATTGCCGCCTTTAAATACTGGTATAGATAAGATTTGGGAAGCGATTATTTTAATGGAGAACATACCATCACCCTGGAACATGGGGAAGGAACCACATCCCAACAATCACAATCAAGAATTTTGTCCTTATCATCATTTTCATGGTCATTATGTGAATAATTGTAGGAATGTGAAAAGAATCATTTTGCGAATGATCGAACAAGGAAAATTAAATCATTTTTTAGCAAGATATTTACAACCGTAGCAATTGCCGAAAGCACCAGAAATTCGCAGAGTTAATGTTGCGAAAGAAGCAGAAACATTTGTCATTGAAGTAGGATCTACAGCAAAAAATCTATTTTGCAATTCAATTGTACATTCACAAAAAACGATAGAGGATTTCCATGATAATGTGCTAAGCAGAGTATTTGCAAGGGATATATAGGGAAGAGAGGTGATGAATATTGCGAAGATTTCTCCGTTAGAAGAATAGCAGAAAAAAGTATCTCTTTTACTGCAGAAGAGATACCAGAGCCTGGGAAGATGCATGACAATCCATTGGTGGTGAAATTAGAGATAAATCCAAAATATAGAGGAGAAGAAGATGATGATGATGATGCATCAAGTGATTCCTGGGCAATAGATAAAGTTCTAATTGACACTGGTAGCTCGGTGGACATTTTGTTTTATCATACTTATCGCACAATGGGTGGAAGAGATGATGAGCTAATCCCTTCAACTTACAAGATCTATGGTTTTAATGGCACCGCAAACAAGCCAAAAGGAGAAATTACTATGGAAATTCCATTGAACAAGATATCTTCAAAAATCAAGTTTTGTGTAGTGGATATAGAATCTCCTTACAATGCCTTAATTGGAAGGCCATGGCTCCATGGGATCTTAGGCATAGCATCAACATATCATCAATGCATAAAATTTCCACATCCTCATGGTATTGGGATAATTAAAGGTTATTGGTTTGAAGGCAAAAAGTGTTATGAAGTTGACATTAATACTTGCGAAGAAAGGAATGCTCGAAATTGTAATTGGAAACATAACAAGAAGCAAAATCAGAGAGCTGAGAAATTGATGGTGGACAATATAGAATTGCGGGGAAAGGTATACTTCAAGAATAGTTTGTCTCAAAACATTCAATGGAGATTAATCATACAAAAATGGGGAAAAGTTGAAATATTCATTTTTCGCAGGAGCACAAAAATATGAAGTTGCGAATAATCATTCGTCACAGAAGAAAAGAAGTACATAAATATCATTTTGCGAACAATTAAAAAACAAGATGATTTCGAATATTAAAAGAAAAATTATGCTCAAAAATGAGAAAATTTTCTATTAAAAAGAAAGAGATGGTGATTTCTAATCATATAAGAATTTTTAATGCTAATGCATAAGACGGGCGCAAATCGCCTAAAAACATATAAGAACGGGACGAACTTTTATGGCGTACACCTTAGTTCGCGGATTCTATTCCGTAAGAGGCAATGTCCTTAAAGTGCGTCATAAGGGGGTATCTTCTTTACTTTCAATTATCATAAGAACGGGACGAACTTTTATGGCGTACACCTTAGTTCGTGGATTCTATTCCGTAAGAGGCAATGTCCTTAAAGTGCGTCATAAGGGGGGTATCTCTTTGCATGGCTATGGGAAAGGCTATACCGCTGCTGGAACCTAGTCATGGAGATTGGGATTATAGAAAATCCATCCATGAGAGATAACTTGGATTCCCAACTATATAAGGTTATACCCTGGTTGGGCGCCCGAGAGTTTCTCCTAAGGAATGCAACGTATGATCAAGGCGCCGAGGTACACGGTTGAGCTGTGGGTTCCCGGGATGGATGAACCTACCCTGGCCATCCATGGCAAGTCTTGGCTTACGATGTGTTCGGCCCGAAGAAAACCCCACTTAGGGTGAAGTCTTGTAACTATAAGCCATATAAGGCATAAAGGACAAGGCTGCGAAAACAACTAGGTTGTTGGCGAACCGGATGGGAAAGTGCTAGTCTTGTATGGCCGATGTATAATCCTTGAAGGGCAAACCGGGGAGATATAAGGGCGATACCCTCCATTAGGGAGTTGTGTATCAAAAAAGACGGCAATGTCATGGGACTTTATATTCGCAAGAATGTTTAGGCCCGTCATATTTTCGCGTGACAGAGACAGCAATGTCATTGGACTTTATATTCGCAAGAATATTTAGGCCCGTCATATTGCCGCATGACTAGCCAAAAAGCCTAAAGAGAAATGTTAAGATGAGGTCCATGGGTTTTTGCGATAAGATCAAAATATGAGATAAATGAAATCAATAATAAGAGGATATAAATCGCAAAGACGACAATGTCATAAATCTTAAAAAGCAAAGAGAGAATTAATCTCTCACAAGATGGCTTAGATTTATCATATTATCGCAGAAAATAAAATAATGATAAGGCAAGATCAATGGATTATTACATATAAGGTAAGAATATCCTGGAATCTTGTCGCATAAAGGTGGCATAATAAGACCTTTAACTAGGAAGGCGAAATAAGACCACAAGAAAAGATATGTTCCATAAACATATAATAAATTGTTCGCAGAAATATTTGCGATAATTTATTTATCATATTGCAGATTAATAACAAGAGGCAAGTATGGGAATGATGTATAAGAATGATAAATATTGTTATTCATCATTATATGATAAATTCATATAAGTAACGGATGGATAGAAGCAAAAAGGGAATTTATATATATTGAAGAACATCAGGAGTTACAAGTATCTTGTGGAAAGGATGATACAATTTGCCAAATATAATTATCGCAAGAAAGGAAGAGAAGAATACAGACGAAGATCAAAAAGAAGAAGCAAAATTATTGAGATTTATCTTCACCATTATCTTCATCTTTGTCTTCATTATCTTCATCATCAGTTTCTTCATCATCTTCGCTTTCATTCTCATCTATATCATCCTCACTGTCAGAAATAACTGGTACTTCAGATCTGGCTGGGATATTTTCCAAGAGGCAAGGATATAGGCTAAGAGAGAGGTTATTATCATTGCAGACTTTCTCAATAGCGTTATTGCGAACAATGAGAAGATTACTACGCAAATTGGAGTTAGATATTTTTATCTTCTTTCGCAGTCTAGTGATCTTATCATTGCGGGAAGCAAGATTATTCGCAAGACCACTTTTTTCTTCTTCAAGTTCTGCGATCCTTCTAGCATGTTTTTCTTCAGATTCTGCGATAACACAATAACAAGTTAGAAATTTATCAAGAATTTACAAAAAATATAAAGATGTTAGAGGAGCAATAAATAACCTTCTCTTTCATGAATCATTTCTTGTACCAAGGTTGCCTGTTCGGTGTGAAGACTGACATCTATTGCTAAGTTTTTCCTAGAATTATCGAGAAATGTCGCAGCCCATGCGAATTCATCATCATTTTGAATGAGAAGATGGGAACGGATCTGTTTTTCTCTTTTAATAAGTTCAATATTTTCATCCTTAAGTCTATCTCTCTCAAGTTGAGTGTCAATAAGGGCATTGCGGAACTTTGATAGAGCTTCAGCGCCTTGAAGAGTAATGCGTTCTTTCTCCTTCTCAAGTTCCTTATTTTGGGCTTTCAAGGTTTTGATTCTTTTTCCAAATTCATCTCTACAAGTCTTAAAACTATTGGATATACTCAAAGTAGATCTATAATCCATTCTTATAAGGGAAATGTGAAATCTAAGTTCATCGATAGATAGAGCATTAATTTTTTCATCGGAATAATTATTTAAAGCGTCATTAAGACGCTGAAGAAGAATGGGTTCATCAAAAGAATTAAGAATAAGAGCTTCATCAGTAAGGTTATAGGCATCTGCAAAATGGTTGTTTAAATAAGCTAAAATAGCAAGAAAGAAGAAAGTAAAAATAAAATAAAATAAATCATACCAATAATTTGTTTGCAGAACTTCTCCTTGTCATCTAGTTTTTGTTGAAGAACTTCAACATCTACTTCAAGCGACTTATTCTTGTTAAGGAGCTCAGTATTCCCAGATACTTCCAATTGTTTACGTTTTTCGCGAAGAATGGATATTTCATCTTCGTATTGCTTATTCTTTTCGCGAAGTTTCGCAGACTCAGATTGTGAATCAGTAAGCCTTCTTTGTGATAATGATAATCTATTTTCTAATTCCGAAGCAACGGAAAAAGAATCTCTAGCAGTCTGTGGAAGATAAGAGAAAATAAGTAAGGGTAAAAATAAGATCTTCGAAATTCATGACAAGTGTAAAGGGGCATACCAATGAAGCTAGTGCATGAAGAAAATCTGTATTGATAAATCTCGAGACTCCTTTAAGATCTTTATTATTGGTTTATATGGAAGCATCGCAGATTTTTGAGAGATAATTGCAAGCGTGAGCAATATCGTCATCACCAATACCTTGCATGGGATTTCTAAAGATATTTGACAATTGATCCATAGGAGTCTCAGGTTGAGAAAGACCCATCGCAGATCTAACTCTTGCGGAGGAAAAACGTAATGAAGAGGTGCCCATGGTAGCATCATTATTAATTCTTCCGCTCTCTTCAACCTCATTATCTTTTTCAGCGACAGAAGAAATGTCTTTAAGTGGTTGAGTTTTTCTTCTCTTTTTTGGAGGACTCTCAGCAGTTTGATTCTCATTGCAATGAGGAGAAGTGCCAGAACTCTCATTTGGAGTTATTACTTTTTTGCCTTTATCCTTGGCTTCAACTACTGCGACAAATGGTATTTCCTAGAAAACAACCACACATGAAGATAAGAAACAGGGGCAACAATATATTGTTAAAAGTTATAAGAGAATGTTTCTTACTTCATCTGTGAAGGTTTTCAAAATTTTCAGGAGATTGGGATTCCCAGTACTGATGTAGCTAGCCTTCATTTTTCTAATATGATAACAAATAATTCAATAACTAGTAAGAATAGTATATTTATCTGAATTTGCGAATAATGATTAACTTCGCGTGATATACCTCAGAATTCTTTTCAGGCCAATTAAAAATCCAAGGGCGATAAGCCGCAAGATATGCAGGATTCGCAGGGAGGTTAAGAGTACCAGAAATATATGGACCTTCAAGGAGGAGAGGAAATCTACACCATTTATCATCCTTAGAGAAGCGTGGAAGATTGTTTTTTGTGGAATGATAGTCTATGTCTTGCATAAGAATTTTATCCTTCACAACCTTTTTATCCTTATTCAAACGAATAGCCCAACACGTGCTTTCTTTCTTCATAGGAATCACTTGATAATTCGCAAAGAAGTTCTCCACGGTATATTTCGCTGGAATAATTGGGATTTTTTCATAATCAGGATGTTTCGCATCATCAGGATAAAGGGATCCTTTACCAGCTCCACGGGAAGCATATTCAAGAATGAGGCGAATACAATCTCCACTTAGTTGGAAAATTGCTCGCGAAAGTTTAGCATGAGAAATAATCTCATAAAAAAGAGGGAGATCTGGGTCATAAAGAGGAATAGGAAGGAAAGCTTCTAATTGACCTAGCGAAACAAGGATTTTCTCATTAGAAGAAGGAAATCTTGAAACAAGATCAATGGAGAGATCAGAGTCTGAAGATTGATCAGGGATATCAGAAAGTGTGAAACCTAAGGATTGAAGCTTCTGCTTGTGTTTTTTCAAAGTGGATTGACCTAAATTTTTAGCAGGATCCATTTCTTCGTATGGGAACGATGATTAAAACAAAGAAGAGAAAAGAAGAAAAACTGAAAGAATAATTGAGATCCGGAATTTGCGGAAGGAGACGATGAATAGTGAAGTTGCAGAGAAGAAAAGCGAAAGTAAAAATAAGAAGAGGGATTAACAAAGATAATATTTATAAGAGAAGAAAATTATCGATAATATCAATGTGCATTCAATGAAGAAAGGACATGAATGGTCATAACTCAACGGTTGGAAGAATACGTGTCAAGGGATAAATGGAGGAAAAAACATGTGTAGAATATTTAGCGATGGATATAGAGACGTGTATGAATAAAGGAAATATGAAAAGACAAGATGTATTAATATTCTTGAAAAACATGAGTTGCGGCAAATCAAGAAATTCAAATTCTCATGATCTTTATCTTCTTCGCAGAAAAGATATGAGAAGAGGCAAGATGTAGGATCAGAATATTGTCACAACAATATTCCTAAGAAATAAACGACTGTTCTGCGATATATCGATAATAAACGAATTACTCTGCGACACATCGGTAATATTCTGAGACACATCTAAAGATGACTTAAACAATGACGTAATGACAGAAACACGAAGAAAGTGTGACATGTTTGCGATATATCAATAAAACCTTCGAAAGATAAAGGCGGTGCCAGCTGCGATTTATCGCAAGAACTCAGATCCGAAATTGAAGGGAATCTTAACTTTAAATGAGCTGTCATGAGCTGTAATCCACTATGTAAATACCTATATAAAGAAGATGAGTAGTTCCAGAGAAGATGATGAATTTTTGAGTGTTAGGAAAGTTTTTAGGAGAGAGAAAATCTTTGTTAAGTTTTTTGTGTTCTTGATTTCTGTAATTCCAAAAGATCATATTAATGAAAAAGTGTTCTTAATCTTCAAATTATGTCATAAATATTGATAGATTCTTGAATAGGGTGTAGTGTGGGAATTCCTGCAACTACATGAATGGTCTTACATTTTTGTTGATTTCTAATTTATGACATGCTATTGACGGATCTATCCCTGGAATCTCGTCCATACTCCACGCGAAGATATCTGCATACTCTTGCAAAAGATTTATAGTTCTTTCTTCCTCATCTACCTCCATTCTAGTCCCAATTTTTAGTATTTTAGGCTCTTCTTTACTCCCAATATTTATTTCCTTTGTTGGTTCTGCTGCGACATAACTGGCTTCAGGTTCTCCCATTTGTGTTGGTGTTTTCAGGATTCTCGCGAATTCATCTTCTTCTTGTGGGATTTCACTGGGTATTCCTTTTCCTTCTTTTGCTCTTATCATGCAAACTTTAAATTCTTCTTCCTTTTTTGACTCTCTCGCCAGTTTTCTGCGAGCTTTTCGCAACTTTGGACGGTTTTCATAATTTTTCACTTCAATTTGGTAACATAATTTTGCAAAATCCGTATCTCCTCTAATTTCTCCGATTCCACTGGGCATAGGCAATTTAATACATTGGTGCAATGTTGATGCTACGGCTTTGATTGCATGTATCCACGGTCTTCCCAATATCATATTGTACGGAGATTCCACATCCACCACACATAATGATATTTGTGTTTCAATTTCTCCTAGTGGAATTCGTACCACTATCTCGCCTTTAGGTTTTGTTATAGACTTCCCAAAGCCATGAACATAATATGTTGAATGAGACATTTCTTCATCTTTATATCCCATTTTCTTGAAGGTATGATAAAATATCATGTCTACAGAACTTCCTGTGTCTACCAAAGTTTTATTCATAGCCCATTCTTATACAGATTTTATTGATTTCTCCTTTCTCATTGGTATAGTGGCTACTGTGACCACCAATGGAGATGTATGACTTAAATCTTCTTCTGGTATTTCTGTTGCGGTAAACGTGATTTCTTGTTTTTCCCAATCTTTCAATGATGATATCTTCTCCACTGTCATAATCTTCCTTCCTTCAAAATCCCATTTATGTATCTTCCCCTTAATGTTTTCATGAAATCTATCAACCATTGATTTTGTCACCATATCACATTCCATCTTTCTACAATCCTTTTTGATTCTGATCATCCTTCCTTCAATTATCTCACTGATTTACTTTCCTTAATCTTGAACAATTCTTATCTTCTTCTTCACTTTTTCTTCGATTTTCGTTAATTCATTCCCTGTTTCTAGCGCAAAAATGTAGTTGCAGGATTTCCCACACTACACCCTTGTCAAGAATATATGAAAATTAAGTCATAATTGTGGATGAACAACAACACTTTTATTAATTCACTTTCTGGAAAATTTACAAGAAGTATCAAAACTCAGAAATACAACTTTCTTTCTGAAGTTTCTCTCTCCTCAAAACTTTCTCAACTCTCAAAAGTACATCATCCTTTTCTGGATTTATCGAGCCCTTTATATAGGGATTTACATAATGGATGACAGCTAAGTTTTCCTCCTATTTCGGATCTATTCTGCGATTTCATCGCGATCGCTACAATGTTCTCTATCGCAAGAACGATGACCATCGCGGGATCAACATATTCTTCCTTTATTTCTTCCATCGTCAGCTTCTTTTGGATATTTTGTGACACTCGTGAAACGTTGTTAAAGAATTGTTGGTGACGCTCGCAGAGACGTTGTTAATATCGCAGGAATATCGTTGTAGCGATATTCTGGTCCTACAGTTGTTACAAAAATTATTGTATGTAAAGTTGTTTTAAGTTTTTGTACATCATCGTGGATACCCCAGTCCATGCTAAGTTGTTGGCCAACAACAGAAGTTCTGCTGCACCAGTCCCAAGGATTAATTTCATCGCCATAACAATTATTGTTAATTTGGAAGAAAAAAACTAATGAATTGATGTAAACTCAGAATTAGCAGATAATAAAACAAATATAATGTAGTCTAAACTCAGAATTGTGTTATTGGATACTGAAAAAATTAAATCAGGCAAACCCTCCATAATGCGCAAAAAGTCTTACTACACAACTGTTGAGATGCACATTAACTAATGTACAGTAGTCTAGCTAGACTCTAGACTAGAATCCACACCGACTTTATTTTATTTTTCGGTCAATTAAAGAGAATAAATAAGAATTAGTCGGACTCAATTATTGTCGTATGTCGTTGTAACAACTGCTGTATGAAAGGAATAAAAGTATAATAATAACAAAGGTCGATATCTGATAGACTAATACTATATCAGAGTTTGTGGTGTTTTGCTGTTAGTAATAGAGTGGATGCCTTTAATATTTTTCTGTTTCCGTTTTCTGTTAGTTGTGAGTGTATTATTCGCTCGTGTGTATCTGTAATAGCATTACAAGTATGCGGTCATGATTCGTCATGTCTTTGTGTAGTTGGCACATCCCGCTGTTGGTGAAACTATATAATGTTGTTACAGATGACATCATTACTTGTATGTGCTTTTACTTTTATCTTCATCAATAGAATATTAACATTTCTATTACAATGGTATCATGAACAAGTATTTTTCTTTATTAATGGATTTTTAATAAGATTCATTATCATTTCCTGATCTTTTTTACTTCAAATTCTCACATTAAGCTCTTATCTTATTGTTCTTTCTTTTCTTTAGAGTTTCTTATCTAAATTTCGTGGTAAATCTCGTTTTTTAGATCTGGCTAAATGTTTCTTGATCATCATCATCATCATCTCTTAGCATCTATTGATCTAAGATCTACAGTTTTATCATATCTTCTTTTAATTTCATTTTTGGTGAATCCAAGAAATCCAATTTGAATCTCGACTATTCTGCCAAATACTTGCTCATATCATTCCACTCAAACTTAAGAAAGACAACTTCTTAGTATGGAAAGATTTAGTCATGCATTTTTTCAGGAGGTTTCATGTTGAGAAATATCTTAATGGATCATTTCCTTGTCCTGAAGAATTTACCACAAGAGTTAATCAGAATAACTGAATCGTTAATCCTCATTATCTGGAATGGTACACTAAAGACTCAACTTTAATATATTTCGATCCAATCACTATTTCAGACTCGGTTATAGGTTATGTTATTGTTAGATATATTTATAATAGTAAATTGTTGGAACTTGCAATCAATATTCAATCAAACCAGTCCCGATACCAGTATTTAATTTCTCTGAGAAGTAATATTTCATATTGATATTGCTGCCAATATTTAATTCAAGTGATCCAACTATCATTATTTTATTGGTTCATCTACCAATATCTCATTTATTCAACTATCAATATTAAAATTGGTCTGTCAACCAATATTTTAACATTATAATCTCTCTACTTTGTCATCCGAATCACTCATGACATAGTAGATCGAGGATGAATATTCTAAATTTCTGCTAGCATTAGCATTATTAATCTTCACATGATTTTCTATCAAATGCTTGATACATCAAAATATATATTGGTCTATGATCGATTCAGCACTCTCACCAGACCTATGCCTATGATCAATCCAAACCATCTGAATATCATTGTTTCCTCAGCTGACACAATGCTATGTCAAAATCATAAATCTATCACTCTCGGAGTCTATGATATGCAAAGCATCATTGATGTCTCGGAATAAAATATATGCTTCATTCATCATAATAATGAATCACAAAGCATGCCAAACTCATCACTGAGAATCATGCTCAACTTATCAATATTTCTCTCCATTCACATGTTGAAGGTTTGTTGTTCAAAATTTTTGTAACATTTTTACAATCACTTTACACCTGCAAATCTTGAAGTTGAATATCTTGCGACCATTCCAATACCCTTTTTACTGCAATGGCTTCTCCGCATTCAGGGATGGAGTTGTATCATGTAAAAAATTTAATGTTAGAAATAGAGCTATTTAACCATATAGATGGTAGATTTTCGACAAGATCTAAAATCGTAAACCCATAATTTTATATGCTCTTGATCCAGCAATCAAATGAGTATTGAGGCTCATGTCTCTTATCGAAAGCATGAAAGCTCATGCCACAAGAATCTCTGACTGAGAATATTATCTCTCATAGTATATGCAGATATGTAGTCTCTCAGCTGAGGCAACGACATATCTCATGAATATTGAGCAATTTCAGTAATTACTTCTATATAGAATCGAAAAATTGGACGACTCCTAGACATCTTGCCTGCTAATATAGAGCAATAACGTCTTTAGGATGTAACAATGTTTTCCCTGACTATATAAAAGAAATATGACGCTTCAACAAGCTCATATCACTCAATTCCTGAATAATTAATGCTCCTAGACGATCGTGCTAGTATAGAGCCATCAATTAATTATTCTTAAATCATTAGATTCATTAACTGAATCCCCGAAAAATATTCAATGGTTTTTATAATATTTCGTTACTTCAATTTATGGTTCTTCCCAGCAGAATTCCATGGGCTAGTAATAAATATTAAACATACGGGCATCTGAGGTACCTTCGAGTAATCCTAGACCAAAATAGAGCAAGTGTACTTAGCAATAATGTTCTAACGAGCATCTGAATGCATAAATGAGTATTTCAAAATACGACGGGATGATGAACCTATGCAAAATAGGAATGAAAATAATAAATAATAATGTAGTACCAGAATATCGCCACAACGATATTCTCGTAGTAAGAACAACGCTTTCACGAGAAGGTCAAATATTCCTATAAGTATAAATGACATTGTTCACGAGAGTGTCGTAAGGATTCTTCAGCAACATTTGGCGAGTGTCACAGGGAAGCGTCATTATAGCTGACGATTGAAGAGACATGTTATGAGAGTGTTTTTTCACGAGGATTACAACACTTGGCGAAGATTAATATTGTAAATACCACGATGAGATCGCAGAATATATCCGAAAGAAAGGAAAAACTTAGCTGTCACCCACAATGTAATTTCCTATATAAAGGGTTCAAGTAAGTCCAGATGGGGATGATGTATTTTTTAGAGTTGAGAAAATCTTGAGGAGAGAGAAACTCCAGAAAAAAAAAGTTGTAATTCTGAGTTTGAATATTTTATGTAAACATTTCTGAGATCTAAATAATAAAAGTGTCGTTTAATTCTTTAATCTTCAACTAGTTTCACTTAGATTTTTATAGGATCTTAATAGGGGTGTAGTGTGGGAAATCCTGCTACTACATTTTGGCGCCGACTAAGGGGAATCGAAGATCCAAAATCTCTAATTACAATTTGAAGATTTGGAGAAATTGAAGAAATGGCTGGAAGAAGAGGAAGAAATACATCAGAACCACCAACAACAGTGAGAAGAAGTAAAAGACTTGCAGGTGAAGAAACAAGTATATTAGGAGAATCTTCAAGGATGAGAACTAGGAGGAATAGAACAAGGAATGAAAGGGAAAATTCAATTCAACAACCAAACCAATCAACATAGATACAAAATGGAAGAGTGGATTATGATAGAGTAAGTGTGCATACATGGAGATCAGATTCAATGAGAGAAGAAACAAATCGACAATTAAGAGAAGAAAATGGAGTAGGAAGAAATCAGGAGGTAGAAGAAGGGTCGATTCATCAAGATGAAGATGAAATGGCAGAGGAATTAGGGCGAAGAATACAGGAAGAAAGAAGGTTATAGGCGGTGGAACGTGCAAATTTAACAAGACAAAATCATGAGTTGAGAATGGAGAATTTAAGGTTACAAAGAAGAAGATCAAGAAGTACTACTAGATCAAGTTCAAGATCATTCATAGAAATACCAAGGAGAAATTCTCCCATAAGAAATAACGGAGAAAATGTACAAGAAGAAACTGAAAATCCAAATAGAGGACAACGTCAGGGAGAAGAGAGAATAAATAATGATTGTAACGATCCACAAGAAGAAACTTTAAATGGAAGACGAAATATTGAAAATCAAAGAAATGAAGGTAATCAAGATGGTAAAGAAAATCACGAAGAAGGTAGAAGAGTATTACATGGCCAAGAGCACGTCAGAAATCAAAGAATTATTGAGAATGAAATAGAGAGACATTATGCTGAACAGGCACGCCTAGCTTGCGAGAGAGAAAGACTGAGGGCAGAAAAGGAAGAACAGGAGTTCCAAGAAGCAATAAGGCAAAACAATCATGATAATCGAGAAAGAAGACGTACACAAAATCGCGAAAATGGAAATATTCGAGAAGAATATGACAGAATACAGAGAAGGATAGAAAGACAACAAAGAGAATTGGCGAGAAATGAAGAAGTTGGTGGAGAAGAAATTAGGAGACAAAATCAATTGCGAATTTCGGATAGAAATGAGGAGGAAAATCGCAGGAGAAGAGAAAGTGCGTTAAAAAGACCAATAGAACAAAGCCCAACTGCAAATGAGCAAATTTTAAGGGAATTAGCAGAAATGAGAGGGATGATAAATAATAGAAGAGAAGGTGGAAGAAGGCAACTTGATGAATCTGTTTATTTTGCAAGTTTCCTACGAAGCTTTTTCTTTCTTGCTCTTCCTCCGCATTGCGTTACTTCAATTTGATAACAAAATTTTGCACTATCAAGATCTCCTTTTATTTCTTGTATTCCATTTGGTGTAGGAAATTTGATTCTCTGATGTAATGTTGAAGCAACAGCTTTGATCGCATGAATCCACGGACTTCCTATCAGCATGTTATATGGAGATTCCATATCTATCACACACAAGATTACATGTGTTTCGATTTCTCCTAGTAATATTCGCAGCGCGATTTCCCCTTTAGATTTTGTTGTAGATTTTCCTAACCCATGAATAAGACATTTTGAATTTGTGATTTCTTCATCTTTAATTCCCATCCCCTTAAGTGCATGATAGAATATGATATTAACAGAACTCCCTGTATCAACCAAAATTCGGTTTAATTTCCATTTTTCTACAGCTTTCTTATCTTCTAGCATGATCGGCATTGTGATCACCAATGGTGAAGTGTGGTTCAAGTCTTCATTTGGAATTTCTGCTGCTGAAAATGTGATTTTCTGTTTTTCTCATTCTTCTAAAGTTGTTATCTTTTCTTCCTCCATGATCTTTCTTCCTCTACAATCTCGCTTGTATATTTTTCCCTTCATATTACTATGAAATTCATCAATCATTGTCTTTGTAATCATATTACATTCTTCTTTTTTGCAATCTCCATCTTCTGACTTCATTTGATCTTCAAATTTTCCACAATTCCCTCAAATTTAGGCTACCACAATTCTCAAGTCCCTGTTTCTAGCGCCAATTATGTAGTTGCAGAATAACCTACAACTACACCCTCAATAGAATTGGTAAAAACTCAAGAAGTTCTTGATGATGAATGATAACTTTCTTATTAATTCTCTTAGTTGATTACATGGAGTTATCAAAAATGGAACTAGAATAGTTACAAATTTTTCTATTCTCTTTCCTAAGATAATTTCTTGCACTCACTAAAAGAACCTCTCGAATTTTACATTTGAACTCCTATTTATAGTAAAACTTATATAGCTGTATATGAGTTGCGAAGTATCGCAACTCATACTCGCAAAATTATTCCATCCTCGCAAAACTTCATATTTATCTGCGCTACTTCTATCATCGTATCATTTTATAACTCTTTTCTCCTTTATTTATTACGATACTCGTGAACTATTATCTTGCGATATTCAGTACCTACAATGCTGCAGTGGGAAAATCATGATGCTATTTTATGCAAGTACTTTGCATCCAGTTTGACTGGCGAGGCGCTAAAATGGTTTGAGGGATTGCCGAAAAATACTATTACTTCTTTTGATCACTTACAAGCTACATTTTTGGGTGCATACATAAGCAACAACTCTTCACGACCAGGTATCGAAGATGTGTTTGGATTAAAACAGAGAATTGGCGAGAGTCTAAAACATCTAACCATAAGATGGAAGACAATGTGTAGTGAGATGGCGGGAAGGGTAGATGAGAGATATCTTATTTTATCCTTTATTAATGCAATGTTTGCGACCAATTTTCTCTACATACAAATTTTCAGAATCAAAAACACCATCACAATGACTGAACTAAGAGAACTACAAGAAGAGTACATTGCTTTGGAAGAAAAACAAAACGAAATGGAGTCATACCCAATTGCAAACACCAGTTCTGTAATGGCTAATGGAAGTTTGCTTCCCAAAATGATTAATAACGTGGCGAGCACATCGCAAGTTCAAGCAGAAAAAGTGGCGAATAATGACAAACAAAAACTAGTGGCTATGGGAAGTCGTGATCAAGAAGAATTTGAAAGAGAGAAGAATTATTACAATCGTGGAGGAAATAGTCAAATCCAAAGGCTTGACCAACCTCAAGAAACTTATGGTGGACAAAAGCAAAATAATTTCGAAAATCGAGGGAACATGAGAACCATATGGGAGGAGATTAAGATGCCACCCTTGAATGCTAGTGTAGAAAAAATCTGGGAAGCTATCATTTTAATGGAAGATATACCCTCGCCGTGGAACATGGGGAAGGAACCACATCCTAACACTCGTAATCAAGAATTCTGTCCTTATCATCATTTTCATGGGCATTCGATAAATAATTGCAGAAATGTAAAAAGAATAATCTTAAGAATGATCGATCAAGGGAAGCTAAATCATTTTCTAAAAGGGCATCAACAATCGCAACAATTGCCACCACCACCAGACGATCGCAGAATGACTAATGTAAAAGGAGCAGAAACTTTTGTTATAGAGGTTGGAACTAAAGCAAAGAATTTATTTTGTAATTCTATTGTGCATTCTTTCAGAACCATCGAAGATTTCCACAATAATGTCTTAAGTAGAGTCTTCACCAGAGATATGGATGGAAAAGAAATAATGAATATAGCGAGAATCTCACCATTAGAAGAGTGGAAAAACAAGTCCTTTCTTTTACAGCACAAGAAGTACGAGCCTAGCGAGCTTTGCATGATAACCCATTGGTGGTAAGATTGGAAATAAAACCAACAAGCAAGAAGAAGAAGAAGAAGAAGGTAAAGAAAACAATAACTAAATGGAGGAGTCTTGGGCCATTGATAGAATCCTAATTGATACTGGCAGTTCCGTAGATATCCTGTTCTACCACACCTACAGAACCATGGGTGGGAAAGATGAAGATTTGATACCATCGACATACATAATCTATGGTTTTAATGGAACTGCCAACAAGCCTAAAGGGGAGATCACAATGAGAATTTCATTACGAGGAATGACTTCCAAGATTTTATTATGTGTTGTCGATATTGAATCACCATATAACGCCTTAATTGGTGGAACTTGGCTACACAGGATATTGGGTGTTGCATCTACCTTTCATCAGTGCATTAAATTCCCTCATCCAAATGGTGTTGGAGTAATTAAAGGAGATTGGGGAGAAAGTAAGAAATGTTATGAGATAGATATCAAGTCTTGTGAGGAAAGAGCAGGGAAGAACAACAATTGGAAATACAGAATTAAGCAACAACAGAGAAGTCACAAATTAATGGTTGATTCAATAGAAAAGCATGAAGAAATAACTAACGAGCCTCTCGCAGAAATCAAGCAAAAAATAAAACGCAGCAAAGGTACAGGTATAAAAAGCATAAAAGGAGGAAATGACAAGAAACTTGCGGGAAAACACTAAATAAAAGAACAGATGATAAGGAAGATGAAAAGAATAAAGTGATAGAAAGATGAAATATGACGAGCAGATCGCTAGAAGTAGAAAGGTAAAGTTGTTTTTTCTGTTTGAGTGAATAAAATGAAATTGAAAAGTTAAAGAAAAGAAATTATTGAGATTTGAAGCTCGCAAGAAATTTTAAGAAACGCGAATATAATTTCGCAGATATTAAGAGAATGGGACAAACCTTTATGGCATGCACCTTAGTTCGCGAATACAATTTCGTAAGAGGCAAATGTAAGACCTACAAGCATGTCATAAAGGGGGTATCTCTTTATATGATTCAGGGATAAGGTTATACCGCTACTGGAACCTGAGTCATACAGATGTAGGGGTTAAAGAAAACCTATCCGGGAGAGTGATCTTGGATTTCCAACTTTATAAGGTTATACCCTGGTTGGACGACTGAGAGTCTCTTCCAAGAAGTGCAGAGTATGACCAAGGCGCCGAGGTACACGGTTTAGCCAAGGGTTCCCGGGACGGACGAACCTACCCTGGCCATCTTTGGTAAGTCTTGGCTACAATGCACTTGGCCTGAAGAAAACCCCACCTAGGGTGCAGTCTTGTAACTATAAGCCATATAGGCATAAAGGACAAGAGATCAAAAACAAACAACTGGTTGTTGGTAAATCTGGATGGGAGGAGCTAGTCTTGTATGACCGATGTGCCCTCCTTGAAAAGGCAACCAGGGGGAAGATAAGGGCGGCACCCTCCATTAGGGAGCTGATAAGTGTCTTAAGACGGCAATGTCATGGGGCTCTAAGATCGCAAGATCATTTAGGCTTGTCATATTGTCGCGTAAATTATACAGAGGCAAAAAGCCAAAAGAGAAAAAAAAGTTAAGATGAGATCAAGGGGTTTTTACATGCAAATGTGAAGACGTCCTGCGATTTCATCGCAAGACGACAATGTCATGAGGATTTGTTTTCGCGAGAAAACTTAGGCTTGTCATATTGTCGCAATACAATAAAGAAATGCAGATAAGACAAGATCAATGGGTCAATACATGAGAGTGTAAAGACGTCCTGCGATCTTGTCGTGGAAAGAATACTATGGAAAAGTAAGACCTTTAAGTAGGAAGGCATGATAATACCATAATATCGCAAAAATAATAACACGAGAATATCAAGGTTTGTGACAATATCGCAGAAATTATGAAATTCGCCAAAATATTCGTTTATTAACTTTCTCATATTGCAGATGAATAATAGAGGCAAGCATGGGAATGAATAGAATGTTAAAGATTATTATTCATCACCAAATGAGAAATTTATATGGATATTAAAGTGCAGATAATTAGCAGGTGAAAACTATATTGACCAAGTTATATTTGCAAAAAAGAGGATGTTCTTTCATTCATAAAGATAGAGGGGCAAAGAAATTTACACATTAAATTGAAGAAAGTTGCAACAAATTGAAGAAACTCGCGATTGATTACATAAAAGAAAGAAGTCAGACAGATACATTGTTTCATTTATCAACATTGTTATCTTTATCAGATTCTTCTTTTTCACCGGATTTATCTTCTTCATTATCTTTGATGGGTTCTTCATCATCGCCAGAATTTGTTTCTTCGTCGTTATTTTCTTCTTCACTTTCGTCAAAATCTTCATCAGAGTCAGAGATACCAAGATCTGGAATTATTGATGGTATTGCCTTTGCAAGATCAGGATACAAAGAATGAGGAATTCCATGGTCGTCACAAACTTGCTTGGTGGTATCATTACGAGTAATGAGGAGGGTTCTATTAAAATTTGCAGAAGTAATCCCAAATTGATCTTTTAATCGCGAGTATTTATTGTTGCGAGCAGTCAGATCGTTCGCGAGTTGATGATTAATATCTTCTAATTCTCTCATCCTTACACGGCATCTGTCTTCAGAATCTGTGAGAATAAGGCACAGATAAGATAGAAGTTATAAGAAAGAATAATAAAAGAAGCAAAAGGTTAATAGAATAGAGTGGTTAACAACCTTCTTTCTCAGAAATCAAGTCCCTAATTAAGGCCGATTGATCAGCATGAATACTAGCATCTATACCTAAATTATTCCTAGCATTATCAAGAACCCATCTTTGCCCAAGAAAACTCATCATCGCTAGTAATAAGAAGGCGAGAACGAACTTGAGTTTCTCTTGCAAGAAGATCTTTATTTTCGCAGAGGAGTTTATCTCTTTCCATTTGAACTTCGAGAAGAATTTTATGGAAATCTGCTAGAGTTTCGCTGCCATTTATAATTGATTGATCTTTCTCGTCAACAAGATCAATATTTCTACTTCTTAATCCATTGATCACTTCTTTTGATTCATGATAAAGACGCTTAAATTTATTAGATAATCCTAAAGTGTGTCTGTGTTCAATGGTTAGGAGATTAAACTTAAATTTAAGTTCCTCTATAGAGAGGGATTTAATTTGTTAAATCAACAAAATTACTTAAGGAGTTATTAAGGCGAGCAAGAAGAGTATTATCATCTACAGGTTCGGGAAAGGTTTGAAGGAACGTAGCTTCGTCAGTTAGACCATAAACATCTGCAAAAATGATTGCTTGGATAAGCTATATAAAAAAAAAAATCTAAAGAAAGAAAAAGTAAATCATACCATAAAGTTGTTTGTTGGCATTGTTAAGATCCAAAATCTTCTGTTTATCAACTGAAGCTTCAGTTTCCAACAGTTTATTTTTCTCACGAAGCACAGCAATTTCAGCCTCAAGTTTCTCTTTATCTTGGCGAAGGTTAACAACCTTTTTCTTAAATGAAGCACATTTATTATCTAAATCAGCAGCAGCAGCAAAAGAAGCTCTTCCAACCTGCAACAGAGTTTTATAAGTACAAAAAATTTGACGAGAGAAATCTGGCAATTTAAGAAACAACTAAGAGAACATACCAGAATACCAAGTACATTTAAGAAGCTTGGAGTTAGAGTTCCAGAAATTCCACGAAGAGAATTATTATCAGAAAATATTGGAGCATCGCACACTTTGACGAGCGCTTGAGCTAACCCATTAAGAGTCTCATCACCATACTCATTCGCAGTTCCACGAGAAGAATCGCCAAAAAATCATGGACAGCTGGGTCATGGAAGAATCAGAGGAAGAAGAATTTTTCACAGAAGGGACTTCTCTAATATCGTCAAATTCTTCGATAAATTCATCATTAGATTTATTACTAACGATTGAATCCAATTGGGTATGTTGATAAGAAGAATGCTGAGTTTTATTTTTCTTCAAAGGAGGCTCGCTAGGTTCATTATCACGATGGGGAGAGCGTCTTCCTTCGCTTGAAGCAGTAGATTTCCCTTTATGATTATTTGAAGGTTTCTCCTTAGGTTTTGGCTCTAAAGGTGGTAATTCTTCAATTACCTACAAACACAGATAAAGATAAGAAATAGGGGCAACAATATATTGTTAATTAATAAAGGAATATTTCTTACTTCATCTGTGAAAGATCTAAGAGCTAGAAGAGTGCTGGGTTTCCTATATTTATGGTAATTAAGCTTCATTTTGGCAACCTGCAAGATAATGGAAAAGTTAGCGAGAGTGTGAAGAAATAAATAATAATATCATAAGAAGATGAGAGAGTATACATCGGAAGACCTATCAGGCCAGTTGAAAGTCCATGGTTGATAGTGAGAGAGATTCGCAGGAAGTTGGAAAGAACCGGATATATAAGGACCTTTAAGGCATAAGGGAAAAATAAACCACTTATCGTCATTAGAATGACGAGGACCATCATTTGTATTGGTATGAAAATCAATATCTTGCATAAGAGCATCTTCACCAGTGACCTTCTTTTTATGCAAACGGATACCCCAACAGGTACTATCCCTTACCATGGGGAGTAATTGGTAATTTCGAAAGAAGTTATCTACAGTATACTTTGCAGGGATAATCGGAATATGTTTATATTTAAGACTTTTATGTTCTTCGGAATATTGGGATCCTTTGCCAGCACCACGAGAGGCATATTCCAGTAATAATCTAATACAATCCCCACCAAGTTGATACACCGCTCGTGAAAATCTCTTATCAGAAATTATTTGGTAAAAGAGTGGAAGTTCAGGGTTGTAGAGAGGAAGTGGAAGACCAGCTTCAAGTTGGCCTAACGAAACTATAATTTTTTCACGAGAACATTGAAAATTAGAAAATAATTCAAGAGAAAGAACTGATTTGGGACTTTGATCTGGAATTAAAGATAATTCAAATCCTTGATTTTTAAGTTTTTCTTTCATCAAATTGAAAGCAATAAGATTTTTAGCACCAGCAGCAACCATTTTGAGAGAATGGGAATGAAAAAAGATTGAAAAAATGGCGAAAGATATTAGATGCGCGATTTGCGGGAAAGCAATGAAATTTGCAGAGAAGAAGAAGGAAAGAGAATGAGAAGAAAGAAAAAGAGAAGAATGAGAGAAGGTATTTATAGCAGAAGAAGTTTCTCGAGAAACTAAAATAGTTAATACAATGAAAGGATGTGAATGGTCAAATAACAGTGGTTTAAGATGACGTGTCGAAAAATATATGGGTGATAAAATTATATGAAGACAGCTGGTGAAAGGTTTAGAGACGTGTCAGAATAAAGGTGGAGGTGAAAAGATAGGAGATTACGGCAATTTATTCTCACGATCTTCTCTTATTCGCAGAAAAGACATGAGAAGAGGCAAGATGTAGTACCAGAATATCGCCACAACGATATTCTCGTATTAAGAACAACACTTTCACGAGAAGGTCAAATATTCCTATAAGTATAAATGACATTGTTCACGAGAGTGTCATAAGGATTCTTCAGCAACATTTGGCGAGCGTCACAGGGAAGCGTCATTATAGCTGACGATTGAAGAGACATGTTATGAGAGTGTTGTTTCACGAGGATTACAAAACTTGGCGAAGATTAATATTGTAAATACCACGATGAGATCGCAGAATATA
Organism: Papaver bracteatum; assembly: GCA_023529315.1. Classification (NCBI taxonomy): domain Eukaryota; kingdom Viridiplantae; phylum Streptophyta; class Magnoliopsida; order Ranunculales; family Papaveraceae; genus Papaver; species Papaver bracteatum. The sequence goes on along the minus strand of JAJJWX010002768.1, from coordinate 47,831 downwards.
TCCAAAAGAAAGGGAAAACTTAGCTGTCACCCACAATGTAATTTCCTATATAAAGGGTTCAAGTAAGTCCAGATGGGGATGATGTATTTTTTAGAGTTGAGAAAATCTTGAGGAGAGAGAAACTCCAGAAAAAAAAGTTGTAATTCTGAGTTTGAATATTTTACAGAAACATTTACGAGATCTAAATAATAAAAGTGTCGTTTAATTCTTTAATCTTCAACTAGTTTCACTTAGATTTTTATAGGATCTTAATAGGGGTGTAGTGTGGGAAATCCTGCTACTACAAATAAAATATTGACCAAGGCGCTGAGGGACTGGGCCCACCGGCCGGCCGGTCGTGCCGTGACCAGTCCCACGCCCAATTTTTATATTTTATCATATTCTTTATTATTTTCCTTGATTTCATGAAAATCTCTTCATTTGAGCAAATATCCTTCGTTTTATGAAAACTCCTTAAATTCATGAAATTTCCTCCAAGTTCATGGAAAATAATATAAAATTAGGGAAACTCATGGGACCGGGCCCAAGCCGGCCGGTCATGCCCAAGCCAGTCCCATACGCCCCTTATTTTATTATTAATTATTTTATGTTTCCTTGATTTCATGATATTTCCTTAAATTCATGAAATTTCCTTCAAGTTCATGAAAAATAATACAAAATTAGGGAAACTCGTGGGACCGGGCCCAAGCCGGCCGGTCATACCCTAGCCGTTCCCACACACCCCTTATTTTATTATTATTATTATTATTATTTTATTATTATTATTATTATTATTATTATTATTATTATTATTATTATTATTTATGTTTTCCTCATCTCATGGAAACTCCTTGATTTCAACAAAACTCCTTGGTTTCAACAAACTCCTTGGTTTTATTATATTTCCCTAAAACCATGAAAAATATTATAAAATTAGGAAAAATACCGTGGGACCGGGATCTTTGGCCGGCCGGCCATGCCTTGGCCATATCCGGTCCCACACTTCATGATTTCTTCATTATTATTATTATTTTCCTTCATCACATGAAGTTTTCACAGTTTCAGCAAAAAATCCCGATTTCTTCATATTTTCTCAAAATGTTGCTCAAACGCACACCAGAAAGTATCAAAATTCTCATAATTGAGAGATGAACACTTTGGTGACATGAGCACATTACCTTGACCACCAAGGTTGGCTCTTTGGATTGCAAGGAGCTGGTCCCATGTACTTTTCATGATTTGACCTAATTTGCGCAATTGCGCGTATTAGGTCCAATACTCTTCCAAACAACTTGGAACTTCATAAAATGACCGTCAGTCGATCCCGTGACCAACCAGGGCCGGTTTCATGATCCCTTGGTCGGTGCCTCATCTATTCATCATTAGGTTTTGACACTTGATGCTGGGAAGAACATTATTTTTCAGCAAAAAATGATTAAACAACATTTAAGCATCCTTTCACCAACGAGTCTTCAAGAGACTTTGATATTTTGCTCACTTGAGTATCTGAGCGCTACATGGTCGATTCATCATTCCATGTATCCGGTCTCTCTTTCATTTCATGAGTGATTTTCAATAAATCATCAATCCAGCAATTAATCAAAATTAGGGTTTCGAATCCAAGGTTCATAATTCCAGATTCAAACACTAATAACTTTACATTGATCTTATGATCAACACCCTACTTAATTATGCCAGGTTCAGTTGCCAGTATTTTAAATTAATGTTTATATTAATCCTGTTACTAATGATTCATGAGCAATATTTGCTCAGACGAGCAACATTTTCTCACACCAGGGAATATTGGTTCAACTATCAATATTCAACAATTTATCGAATGAGCAACATTCGCTCAGACGAATAATATTTGTTCACGTTAAAGAATATTATTCAACAATTCATCAAACGAGCAACATTTGCTCAGATGAGAAATATTTTCTCAGATCAAGGAATATTGGTTCACTATCAATATTTAACGACTCATCAAATGAGCAATATTTGTTCACTTTAGCAATCAACATTTTTCCGAGAATTATACCTCTGTCTCAACAGACATGTTCAATTCATGAGTTTCAGAACATTAGTAAACCACGTTCAACTCAGCAATACAAGGACTCATCATCCCACGAAGTCAGCAACTGACTAACTAAAACCACGAGACATCAATCGTGTCACAAGGGGGGATATTAACTAGGGTTTTGGTATGATGGTCTACATCATGTGTGTTCATACACATAATGAGAATGTGATAAAGTCGTGCAATCAGTTGGAGGAGTCAGCAAAGTAGTGGATGGAGAATCGACCAAGTCTCCGAACGATGAGCAACTAGTTTTAACACGATTTTCCACTTCCCCACTCTTTGACTTCAACAACTGTCACACTTCATGGGATCAACGTGTTTACAATTCCAGCAATATAAAAGGTCTCTGAATGATGAATGAAACAAACAAGAATTTATCGACAAGTTCATACAGATAATCTTTCGTCTACACAAACTCATTTTCTGAGCAATCACTCTCAACTGAGTAAATTCAATCATTCAGAACTTTCTTACGCAGAATACACAACACACCTACAATCTCAATCACTATTGATCTCACACATTTTTCAGCTTCCCTCCTACAAATCGACCCATTTTCTCTTGTGATCGAATTTACTCTGGAACGGCCATTGTCTTGGTTTAGGCCGGACTTCGACAGATTGATCTCTCGAATTCAAAGCACTCCCTTCTTGCAGTGCATCTGTGTGAGGTTTGACAGTTCGCTCGGTTCAAGAAGGTTTCCTCAGCATGGTCATCTCCTCAATTCCGTAAAAACTAGCAACTCGTTTTTCCCCATCTACAAACCATAAAACCATACCAACTTTATTCTCCTGTAAATGTATCAAAAGAAACATCCACATGAATGCTCCGCTGAATATTTTTATTTTTAATCTGAGCTCTCATTGGATTTGCAATTGTAATATTTCCCCTAATATTCTTCTGTTTTTGTAGGGAGTTGTCTTTCTTCAAATTAGAATTCCAGTCATTAATAACATTCCTAACCAAATGTATACACTTCACTTGGTCTGGTTGAATTTCTTGGAAGACAACTGAATTTTTGTAATTCCAAATATACCAGCAGAATATAGCAAATATTTCTTCCATTGGAATAAAGGAGGCGAAAACCAGGATTTTATACATTCAAGAAAATCATTCCCACATATAGGCATTTGAACTCCTAATCCAAACCACGCTGCTGTTGAAAAACAAATAGATGCTTAGATGTTTCTCTAATTTTCCCATTGCATAATAAGCAATAGTGATTCGAGTGCCCTAGTTTATCATGCATTCTGGACCTCAAAATCAGCAAATCTTCCGCCATTTTCCAAACAAAAAGAGTTACTCTATGATTCAAATTCATATGCCATAATTTTAACCAAAACTTATCATTATTCCTAGGATAACCCTGAGCAAGAATATTATAAGCTGATTTAGTAGAAAATTCCACATTTTTATTATTTGTCCATCTTAACATATCCTGTGAGTCCACATTAATGTAGATAGACTTAATTTTGTTAGCTGAGAAAAATAGATTCTATCAAATTAACAACCCAATCACCATCTTCACCAATAAGATCATAAACTGTTTTAATGTCTCCATGGTTCTATGAATTCATCTTCCCTATTCCAGGAATGTGATTATCCATGAAGATGTTAATATTTCTACCATTAATACCTACCTACCATATACTATTCCGTTTTATAACTTCTAGCTTCCTCCTAATGTTATGCCAAACCCAGAAAATATTACATTCTCTAGTTTTATGAAAATTATGTGATCTTGGAAAATATTTTCCCTTTAACAACCTCACCCATAGAGTATTAGGATTATTAACCAGCCTCCAAGCTAATTTTGAAAGCAGAGAAAGATTCACTTTATGTGGGTCTCTGATTCTGATACCTCCACTAGCTTTTGGAGTTCTAATTCCACACCAAGCCTTTAGGTAATAAGCCTTATTTGGATTGTCTTTATTCCACCAAAAATATCTTTGCAGATTGTCAAATTCATCTAACACAGTTTTCAGAAACTCAAAAAACTGCATTTGATAACTAGGGTATGCAGAGAGAGTGAAATTTTATAAGCACAGTTCTACCAGCTTGTGACAATAGTTTTGTTTTCCATCCATTCAAAGACTTGTAAGCTCTCTCTAACAAGGGTTCAAAGTTTAAAGATTTTTGTCTATTAAAAACAAGGGAGTTCTTAAATATCTTTCGTCCTTAGAGATTGTTTGAACCCTTAACATTCTTGCCAAATTTTGGCATGCTTGTTATAAACCTTTTTACTAAAGTATACCTATGACTTATGGTAATTTATTGTCGAACCAGATGATCAAGTAAAGACATCCAAGATATCCATCAAATTTCTCACATCAGCTATGTCAGCTTTACAGAAGATGAAACAGTCATCCGTAAAAAGTAAATGAGAGATATGTGGGCAATTGTTATTTAATTTTATACCAGAAAATTTCCTTTGCGATTCATCATGTAGAAAAAGCCTAGACAAACCCTCTAAAGTTGTTATAAATAAATATGGTGAAAGTGGATCTCCTTGACGAAGTCCCATAAATGGACTGAATTGAATACCAGGTATTCCATTTAGAAAAACTGTCGATTTAACCATAAAAATACACTCATAAATTAAATCACATCCTTTATGCGAAAAGCTAAACTTTCAAAACATATAAATAACAAAATTCCACTCCATTTTATCAAACACTTTAGATAAGTCTAACTTTAACGCTAAATACTGTTTTTTCGACTTACTAGTATTCATACTATGAAGAATTTCATCATCTATAATAACATTATCTGTAATCTTCCTTTTTGGAATAAACGATGATTGATTCGGTGAAAACAACTTATCCAACACCTTTTTAAGCTTGTTAGCTAAAATTTTAGAAATAAGTTTATATAAAGCATTACTTAGGCTTATCGGTCTAAAATCCACTGGCGTAACTGGATTTTCCACCTTTGGGATAAGTGATATATTGGAATCATTCAAAGAATCTGATAACTTCCCTGAATCAAAAAACCTTTCAACCAAATCTACCACATCTTGTTCCATCAAATTCCAATGAATTTGGGAAAAAACCTCGGGATAACCATCCGGTCCCGAAGACCCCAAAGCATTCATACTAAATAACGCATTTTTAATCTCCTTAACTTCTGGCAACTTAACTAACTCATCATTCTCCTCCTCTGTAATGACCTCACTAATGATATTTTCAAAAATGTTATTAATTGGTCTACTTGCAGATGAACTAATATTTGCAAAATGATTTTTAAACAGCATATATATCCAATTGGTCTTTATCCTTTATCCATAGTCCAGACTCATCTCTAAGCATATTTATTGTATTATGTCATTTTCTATTTGAAGCAACTATATGAAAGTATCCAGTACATCTATCATACTCCTTAAATAAATAAATAAATCTCTATTGTCTATCATTCTCCTTTTAAAAAAATCTCTACTGTTTTCCAACCCGTACAAATTCTCAATATTATTCCATGTTTCTAATTCATCTTCAAGCTTTTCCAGAATCTGTTTTGAAACTAAATGATCTGGTTTAGCATTCTCTTTATCTATTATCCTTAAAATTTCCTATTTATTCTTAAAAAAAAAATTGAAAACAATTTTATTCCAATCACTAAAATCATCAGCTAAACTCTTTAGAGTTTGAATAAAATCATACTCTGAGCTAGCTCTATTTTCATCCAAAGCATTTTCTAAAAACATGTTATACTCTATGTTCCCTCCACCCTCTAAAATACGAAGAAGGATTGTGGTATGATGCCACTCTAGCAAGATGATGAACAATGGTATTAGGAAAAGCCTCAAACCATTTCACATTAACTAAACTTATATCTATTTTTTCCCTAATAATTTATGATCCTTATCTTTGGTTTGATCATCTAAATGGATCTCCCTGGAATTTTAAATCAATGAAACCAATTTGTTGTATTGCTCTATGAACAGTACTAAACACACTAGTGGAAGCTTCATTACCACCTTATTTTTCACTGTTATCTAAAATAAAATTCATGTCACCAACCAACATCCATGGTTCTCTTAGTCTTTCATTTAGATTCAAAATATAATCCCATTGTTCTACTTTCTTCTGAGCATTTAGAGCTCCATAGAGACAAGACAGATAACACAATATCCCTCTTATTTTCAAAGACACGGTAATTATATTTAACTTCACCTCTACCAATTCAACTATCACATTATTATTCCAAGCTCCATATTTGGCTACAGTGGGAATAACCACCCAATCTCTAAACTGAAGTTTTTTAGCATTTTCATCTAATTTTTCTAAACCCATTTTTGTCTCAGACAAAAATATAGTTACATGCTTATATCTTTCAAGTAAAAATTTCAGGTGATTATACGTTTTTGGACTGTTGCATCCTTGGGCATTCCACGATATTAACTTCATTTCTACTAATGTATTCACATGTATCCTAAGTCAAAATGTTTCACTAACTAAGACCATAACACAATAGAAATCAAAAAGATCTAGTAAAATAAAAACTTCAGGAAAACACACACAAATGAAGTTAAAACTAAATGATATAAAAACAATATCACAACAAAGACACCTCCACAGAAAACTGAAAATGTAAAAATTATGTAAATTTGTGTAAAAATTAGTAACCAGATTAGCGCTTCATATACTCGAATTTCCTTCCACAATCTTCAGATTTTTTACCTTGTCTGAAACCACGGTATCCTCAGCAATAACATCTTCTGCTGCTGCAATTGGTGTTGGTTTAACAGGATTGGAATCCCCTTCATTTAAAATTCCTTATGGTGGGTTTGTTTGCAGAATTCACCGTTTCCAGGAATTTATAATTTAATGGGATTACAAATTCTGGGATTCATATAAATCCCTTGTGTGTTTGGTAACTCAATTAAAATTCCTAGGATTTATAGAGTTTTTCTATTTTAAAGTCTTTATACATGTAGGACCAGAATATCGCTACAACGCTATTCCTGCGATATTAACAACGTTTCTGCGAGTGTCACTGCCAATTATTTAACAACGTCTCACGAGCGTCACAGAATACTCAAAAGAAATTGACGATGGAAGAAGTAAAAGAAGAATACGTTGATTCTGCGATGGTTATCGTTCTTGCGATAGAGAATATTGTAGCGACCACGATGAGATCGCAGAATAGATCCGAAATAGGAGGAAAACTTAGCTGTCATCCATTATGTAAATCCTTATATAAAGGACTCGATAGATCCAGAAAATGATGATGTATTTTTTGAGAGATGAAAGAGTCTTGAGGAGAGAGAAACTTCAAGAGAATATTTGTAATTTTGATTTCTTCCCATTCTGTAAACATTTCCGAAATTTGAATAGTAAAGTGTCTTTTAAATCTTTGAAGTTTAATTGATTTCCAATAGATTTCTATAGAATCTTAACAAGGGTGTAGTGTAGGAATTCCTGCGGAACCAACAAAAGTTTAATTGATTTCCAATAGATTTTCATAAGCAGAAAATTCTCGATGCAGGAATTATAAGGCAAGCAAAATATCCAGAATGGATTGCAAATATGGTGGTGGTCCCAAAGTAGAACAAAGGGATAAGAATTTGTATAGATTTTACTGATTTAAACAAGGCTTGTCCAAAAGATAGTTTTCCATTGCCAGATATCCCACAAATGGTTGAATCAGCAGCGGGAAATGCAAGAATATCATCATTGGATGGATATAAAGGATATAACCAAATTCCTATCGCTGAAGAAGATCAAGAACATACAGCATTTTTTTCTCCAAGAGGGTTGTATTGTTACACAAAGATGCCATTTGGTTTACGAAATGCTGGAACAACATATCAAAGAATGGTAGAGAAGGTGTTTGCAAAATGGATCCACAAAACATTAGAAGTGTATGTATATGATATGCTGATCAAAAGCAAAGAAGCCGAGAATCATGTACAAGATTTGAAATGCGGCAATTCAATATTAAAGTGAATCCTGATAAGTGTACCTTTGGAGTAACTTTAGGGAAATTTTTGGGGTATATTATATCAAAAGAAGGAATAAAAGTTGATCCAGAAAAGGTACAAGCAATTCGCGATATGCCAACACCTGCAACAATAAAAGATGTACAAAAATTGAATGGACTCTTAGCCTCGCTAGGAAGATTCATTTCGCGATCTTCAGATAAGTGCAAACATTTTTTCGACATATTGAAGAAGGGAAAAAAATTCAAGTGGACGGATGAATGTGAAAGGGCTTTTCAAGGAATCAAAGAACATCTAGTGAATTTATCTATTTTATAAAAGGCTGAACCATGAGAAGAATTATTGATCTATCTCGCGACAACCACATACGCGTTAAGTGCAGTATTGCTGGGAGTAGATGAAGGAGTAGAAAAACCAATCTACTATATCAGCAAAACATTCAATTCTGCAGAGAAATTATTCCAAGATTGAGAAGTTAATTCTAGCATTGGTACATGCGACTTTCAAGCTTCGTATTTATTTTCAAGCACATAAAATCAAAGTATTAACAAAGGTACCCATTGAATCAATAATGAAAAATTCAAAAATATCAGGCAGGGTTGAGCGATGGAACGCATAAGTAGGACACTTTGATATCCAATATGAAATTCTATCTTCGCCAAAATCCCAAGTCATCGCAGAGTTCTTGGCTGAATTTCCTTTGGAGGAGGATGAAGCTGTGGAAGAGATGATGGATGTAGAAGATGAATGCGGAGATCCAAAAGAGCTATTAACAGAACCCAACAGATGGGAAATATTAGTGGATGGATCATCAAATGGAGAAGGAAATGGAATTGGAGTTGTTTTCATATCGCCAGAAAGAGAAAAAACAGCTTTTTCATTTAGATTAGAATTTGCATCCACAAATAATGAGACAGAGTATGAGGTTGTGATCTATGCTTTAAAATTCGCGATAGAAATGAATTTGGAAAATGCCAGAATTACCAGCGATTCACAATTGGTTATTCGTCAGATAAAAGGAGAGTACACAACAAATGAACCATCCCTGAGAAAATACAAAAGACTCGTTGAAGAATTATCTGCGAGAATTCCAAAAATAAAATGGAGACACATTTCAAGGAAAGATAATAGGCTCGCGGATGCTTTCTCTTTCATATCTAGTATGATGACAAATCCATTGGCGAGGTTCATAAAAATTCAAACACTTTCATTTCCATCGATAAACAAAGAAGAAGAAGAAACAGATGTAATGATGGTAGAAGCTGACGAGGGAGAACCCACGAGCAATATCACAGATTGGCGAGCAGATCTTCATGCATACTTGGCAAGAGGAGAAATTCCAAGAAATCGATTAGAAGCACATAAGTTGAAAAGTAGGGCAACCAATTATGAGATAAGAAATGGAGTGTTATATCGCAGATCTTTTAATGGACCATCGCTAAGATGTTTGACGAGAGAAGAATGACAAAAAGTATTAAAGATGTTACATAGTGGTGACGCTGGTAATCACAGTGGAGGAAGATCTTTAGCATATAGAACAAAAATGCAGGGTTATTACTGGCCGTATATGCATGAGGATGCAAAGCAACTCGCAAGGCGTTGCGAAGATTGCCAACGATACAGAAAAAAGATACATGCACCAGGAGCACCATTATCATCTTCAACAAGTGTGTGTCCCTTTGGGAAATGGGGGTTAGATATTGTGGGACCATTGGTACCTGGTTCTGGACAAAGAAGATATCTGATTGTTGCAACAGATTATTTCACAAAATGGGGAGAAGTAAAGGCAGTACAACATATTCGCGATAAAGATATTTTTACATTCATTTTTGAAAATATAATCTGCAGATTTGGGATTCCAGCACAATTAGTATCTGATAATGGAAAGCAATTTGAGAGACAGGATATAGAATTGTTACTCAATGCATTTAAGATAAAATGTGGAAAGTCTACTCCTTTATACCCACAAGCAAATGGTCAAGCTTAGGCAAATAATAAAACAATCGAAGACATCTTGAAAAAGAAATTAGAAGGATACCACAGATCATGGTGTGAGAAAGTACATAATGCAATATGGGCTTACAACACAACTAGACGAGAAGCAACTGGAATGTCACCATTTTTTTTGACATATGGGGTAGAAGCTGTATTACCAACAAAAGTTATTATTCCTACAACAAAAAGAGAAGCATGGGAAAGAAATTTAAGTGCCGGTATGATACTGAATAAGTTGGATGAATTAGAAGAAAAAAGAGAACAAACTCTACAACATATGGAGAATTATCAATGCAGATTAGCTCGCGAGTACAACAAACGTGTTAAGAAGCGTGAATTCCAACTTGGCGATTTAGTACTGCGAGAAACGCCTGTTTATCAGCGAGAAAATGGTGGAAAATTGGCGAGAAAATGGGATGGACCATACATCATTAAAGAGATAGTTGGAACTGGGGCATACAAACTAATGGATCCTGAAGGAAGAGATGTTGGTCAATGACTCGATAGGCCATGGAATAGATTATACCTAAAGATCTATTATCAATGACATCTTCTGCGAGATAAGAAATACTGGTATGTTATATGATGACACAGATAATAAATTCTTTTCTCTCTCTTACAATTGAAAAATTCTTATGATAACAAAGCTCAACAAGAGCAGCGAGCAGAATCGCAAGAACAACGAATAAAATTTCGCAGAGATTAAAGAATGGGACGAACCTTTATGGCGTGCACCCTAGTTCGCGAATAAAATTTCGTAAGAGGCAAATGTAAGACCTAATAGTGCGTCATAGGAGGGGGTATCTCTTGACATGATTCAGGGGTAAGGTTATACCGTTGCTGGATCCTGATTCATGCAGATGTTGGGGTTAGAGAAAACCTATCCGGGATAGAGATCTTGGATTTCCAACTATATATGGTTATACCCTGGTTGGACGACTGAGGATCTCTTCCAAGAAGTGCAAAGTATGACCAAGGCTCCGAGGTACACGGTTGAGCCAAGGGTGCCAAGGGCGTACGAAACTTCCTTGCCATTCTTGGTAAGTCTTGTCTACGATGCACTTGGCCTGAAGAACACCCTACTTAGGGTGCAGTCTTGTAACTATAAGCCATATAGGCATAAAGGACAAGAGGCTGCGAAAATATCTGGTTGTTGGTAAATCTGGATGGGAGGAGCTAGTCTTGTATGGCCGAAGTGCCCTCCTTGAAGGGGCAACCAGGGGGAAGATAAGGGCGGCACCCTCCATTAGACGGAAATGTCATGGGGATTTATGATCGCAAGAACATTTAGGCATGTCATATTGTCGCGTGACGTAAATGATACAGAGGCAACAAGCCACAAGAGAAATGTTAAGATGAGATCAATGGGTTTTTGCATGAAAGTGTAAAGACGACCTTCGATTTCATCGCAAGACGACAATGTCACGAGGCTTTGATCTTGCGAGAGAACTTAGACTTGTCATATTGTCACAATACAATCAAAGAAGAAAGATAAGGCAAGATCAATGGGTCAATACATGCAAATGTAAAGACGTCCTGCGATTTTGTCGCCGAAGGAAAGAGCGTGGAAAAATAAGACCTTTAATTAGGAAGGCGTAATAAGACCACAAGATTACTGTGATAATACTCGCAGATGTTACGAGAATTGCGATTTCACGCAGTTATCGCTGGCAATAAGATCGCCAATATTAAGGCAAATTTTATTTACCACTAATATCTAATCTTTAATCAATTTTTTATATTGCAGATGAATAATAGAGGCAAGTATGTGAATGCATGAGAACGATGAAATTATTATTCATCTATCATATAAAAATTGTATAGATAAATACACGCAGATAGTTAAAGGATAATAATTATATTGATTGATTGACTTGCAGAAAAAGAACTGTTTTCTAATTTATACAGGTAGAAGCAAAATAAATTCAAAAAATTGGAGAAACTCACAGCAATGTAATAGAAAGAAGAAAGTAAATATACAAGGAAGATAGAAGGAAAAAGAAGAACTAGCTAGATCCATCGCCATCCTCTTTATCAGACTTCTCTTCATCGCCAGAATTCTCCCTTTCATCATTATCATCATTATCCTCATTCTTATCAGATTCTTCTCCTTCGCCAGATTTTTATCCTTCGTCATTATCATCTTCATCCTCGTCAGAATCCTCAGCTTCACTCTCAGAGATGTTGAGATTTGGTATTACTGCGGGAATTTCCTTTGCAAGATCAGGATATATAAAAGGAGAAATTTCATGATCATTGCAGACCAACTTGGAAGAATCATTACGAACAACAATAAGAGATCTATTGAAATTTTCGGTGGTAACGTCAAACTACTCTTTCAATCGTGAATATTTATTATTGCGAGCAGCAAGAGTATTCGCAAGATGATTATTCTCATTTTCAAGTTCTTCAATTCTTTCAAGATATCTTCTTTCAGCTCCTGCGAGAATATATGACAACAAGTTAGATATTTTGTAAAGAAGAATAATAAAAACAAGAAAATAGCGAGAAGAAGAACAGCAAACAACCTTATCTTTCAGAAATCATATCTCTAATTAAGTCCGCTTGTTCAATTTGAAGGCTAACATTTACACCTAAGTCATTCCTGGCATTGTCAAGAACCTTCGTAGCCCAAGCAAACTCATCATCATTATTAATAAGGAGACGAGATCGAACTTGAGTCTCCCTCGCAAGAAGATCTTCATTCTCGCGGATAAGTTTATCTTTGTCTATTTTAACGTCAATGAGAGTTTTATGAAAGTCTGATAGGGTCTTGGATACCTTCTTGATAGCAAGATCTTTCTCGTCAATGAGATCGCTAATTTTCTGTCTTAATCTATCTATTTCTTTCTTTGAATCAAGATAAAAGCGCTTATATTTATCAGTCAAAACTAAATTAAACCTGTGTTCAATTTTTAAGAGATTAAGCTTGGATCTAAGTTCATATATGGAAAGGGATTTAATCTTATCATCTGAGAAATTACTTAAAGAATTATTAAGACAGGCAAGAAGAGTATGATCATCTACATGTTCAGGGAAAGATTGAAAGAGTATAGCCTCGTCAGTAAGACCATAAATATCTGCAAGATTAAAGTGGTCGCTTGAATAAGCTGCGATAGAATAAAAAGAATTAAGAGAGAAAGGAAATCAGTCATACCATATAGTTGTTGATTAGATCTATCAAGATCAGAGATCTTTTGCTTATCAACCGAAGCTTCAGTCTCCAGCTGTTTATTCTTCTTGCGAAGTTCAATAACTTCAGATTCTAATTTCTCTTTATCTTGGCGAAGTTTAGCAGCTTTCTCTTTAGAGTTGACACACCTTCTATCTAAATCAGAAGCAACAGCAAAAGAAGCTCTTCCAACCTGCGAAAGACAAATATAAATTAAGATCTACCGATGGAGAAAATATATAAACAAACTGAAGAAATGAAAACATACCAAGGCACCAAGAGAATTCAAGAGACTGGGAGTCAGCGATCTTGATATTCCTTGAAGAGAATCATTATCCCCCAGAATAGGGGCATCACAAACTTTAGCGAGAGCTTGGGATGTCTTGTCAATAACTTCATCCTCGTCATTGCAAGTTATGCTGTGGGAAATATAGCTAAAAATTCTGGATAGATGAGTCATTGAAGAATCAGAAGAAGAAGAATTTTTTATTGAAGGAAAACCGCTAACATCAAAACCCTCGTCAAGATCAACACTTGGATTTTCTGGAATTAGTTGAGAAATTGAAGAAGAAGAAGGTTGAGTTTTCCTTTTCTTTAATGGAGGATCGCTAGATTCTTCATTGCGAGGGGAAGAAGGCTTTCCCCTAGAAGGAGCAGCAGATTTATCCTTTGAAGATTTCCCATATTTCTCTTTCAAAGATTTCTCCTTGGTTTTTGCGGGTATTAATGGTTCTAACTCTTCGATTTCCTGCGAGCACAGATGAAGATAAGAAATAGGGGCAACAATATATTGTTAAAATTTATGAAGAGATATTTCTTACTTCATCAGTGAAATATTTCAGAGCCAAGAAAGTGCTAGTCTTCCTCAAAGTTTGGTAATTGAGCTTCATTCTTTCAATTTGAGAAAGATCAAAATAATTATCGAGAATATAAAAACGCAAAGAAGATAATGAATAATAATATAAAAATTTAGAAAAGATGAGTACCTCTTTAGTTCTCTCAGGCCAATTAAAGACCCAAGGTTGATATTCTGCAAGGTTCGCGGGAAGTTCGCGAGAACCAGAAATATAAGGACCTTCGAGACACAACGGGAAAATAAACCACTTGTCATCGCTAGAATGACGAGGACCTTGGTTGGTAGGAGTATGAAAATAAATATCCAGCATAAGAGATTTGTCACTAGCGACCTTCTCTTTTTTCAAACGAACACCCCAGCAGGTGATATCCCTCTTCATAGGGACTATACTGTAATTTACAAAGAAGTTTTCCACAGTATAATCCGTAGGAACAATGGGGACATCTTTAAATAGAGGATTCTTTGGAGCTTCAGGGTAGTGAGTTCCTTTATTTGCGCCGCGAGAAGCATATTCAAGCAGCAATCTGATGCAATCTCCACCTAGTTGATTATCGCTCGCGAGAATCTTTCGTCAGAAATTATTTGATAAAATAGTGGAAGTTTTGGGTCATAGAGAGGAATGGGAAGACCAGCTTCAAGTTGTCCTAGCGATACTATGATTTTTTCGCGAGAACATTGATCATCAGTAAATAATTTAAGAGACAGTTCAGATCTAGAATCCTGATCTGGAATTAAAAATAAGTTAAAACCTTTAATTTTGAGTTTCTCGCGCATCTCATTAAAGGCCTTCAAGTTTTTGGTACCAGCAGAAACCATTTTTGAGAATGGGAATGAAAGAAAAGGTTGAAAAGAAGAAAGAAATCACAGCAGTAACAGAAGCGCAATTCGCGGAAGAACAGTAAAATTTGCAGAGAGGATAGGGAGAGAAATAAGAAGAAAGTAAAAGAGAAAAAGGAAAGGAATGAGAAGAGTATTTATAGAATAAGAAATTTCTCGAAGAAGATGAAGGCAATTAATGCAAAGAAAAGACGTGGGTGGTCAGATCGCAGCGGTTAGAAGAGACGTGTCAAAAATTTATTGGAAGAAAGAATTCGTGAAAACAGCTGGCGAAGGACATAGAAACGTGTCAGAACGGGGAAGTCAGAAAAGATAAGCAGTTATGGCATTTTAAGTTCTCATGATCTTCTCTTCTTCGCAGAAAAGACATGAGAATAGGCAAGATGTAGGACCAGAATATCGGTACAACGCTATTCCTGCGATATTAACAACGTTTCTGCGAGTGTCACTGCCGATTCTTTAACAACGTCTCACGAGCATCACAGAATACTCAAAAGAAATTGACGATGGAAGAAGTAAAAGAAGAATACGTTGATCCTGCGATGGTTATCATTCTTGCGATAGGGAATATTGTAGCGATCGCGATGAGATCGCAGAATAGATCCGAAATAGGAGGAAAACTTAGATGTCATCCATTATGTAAATCCATATATAAAGGACTCGATAGATCCAGAAAATGATGATGTATTTTTTGAGAGCTGAAAGAGTCTTGAGGAGAGAGAAACTTCAAGAGAATATTTGTAATTTTGATTTCTTCCCATTCTGTAAACATTTCCGAAATTTGAATAGTAAAGTGTCGTTTAAATCTTTGAAGTTTAATTGATTTCCAATAGATTTCTATAGAATCTTAACAAGGGTGTAGTGTAGGAATTCCTGCAACTACAATACCATTTAACATTTAACATTAACCATAAATCTTAAATTTTCATATATATGGGATTTAAAGTTTTAAAAAAAGTGGGTCCATGAATCCCTTGATAAGTTTCCTAGCAAATCTGGGGGGGGATCGGACTCCATATGGAGGATTTGATGGAAAACTGATTCCCGTACGAAACGTGATTCCAAGGATTTGGGATACCAAACATACCAAGGAAAACATAATTCTACCAAATCCCATGGACCCATAAATTCCATCTTTAAAATTCTACATCCAAACCCACCATTAGATCTTTTCTATACTCTTTTTTTTTTCAAATTCCTCCGTATCAAAAAGAGTTTCTTTTCCTTTACTCTGTTCAACACTTTTCTCAGCAATTCCTCCCTCCTTAATCACCACTGGTCTATCTTTAACATCAATATTAGGACATCTCCAATCTATATCCACTCTCTGTATCTTCCCATTTCCCCTATTAATAACAATTTTTTTATCAATTAAACTTTTAAACTCAGTATAGGTTTGGTCTGTCTTTTTCCAGTTTTTAGCCTTGTTCTTCTTCAAAGCCAAGAAACTTTTTGGTTCATCTTTGTTACCAATTACAACTGGAACCTCCCTAACAACATATGGTGAATCATTCGTATAATCATATCCAGGAGGATGCATAATCCACATACAATAAGTGCTAGCAGGAAGTCCAATGTAATCTATCTCAATTGGCCTTTTTCTTGTACCCAAATCCTTTGAAACCTAATCAAAGGTTTGGTTAAATCAACAATAATCAGAGCTTTATATTCAACACCTTGCAGACCAATCATCATTAGTACTTCACCCAAGTGCTTAGACATTGTTCTAGCCATATACACTCTATCAATAGTAAAGCTTGTAAACTTGAAAATAGTTCAGAATAAATATTTGTTAAAGTTTAAGTCTGAATATCTCACCTGATCCACTTTCTCTCTGATCACCAAAAGTTTACCATCTACTGATGCATGAGACATAACTGCTCTAGCAAACTCTTCAGGGTCTTCAAAATCAAGGAAAAATAAGTTATTAGTTCTAGTATCCCTTACCTCCAAATTTCACTGAAGATCCCATTTATTTCTCAAATCTCTTTTAACTTGATCTGGTCTCCTTTTTGAATTGTAAAAACCTTCTTCTCTAAACAACTTACCCACAAGTTCCATAGAGTAGCCATTTTTGATGCATAAAGAAGCTTTCTTGATGAAGTGCAACAACTTATAGTTTCCTACATCAGACATATTAGCCTTTTCCTCCATTAATTTAGCTACTGTATTGAGACCTTGGGAGATAATCTAATTATCCATCTTTTGAAACAGACTTGCATATGTGATTAGAAACCAAGAGCACGGAGAAAGAAAAAACCTAGTAAAACTTTGTATAAACTTCTCAATTTTATGTCGTTCCTTTATAATTACTGAGAAATTTGAAATATTAAAGTTTATAATCTGCATAGCTGCCACTTGGAACAATTTTTCTTTGCACAATTGCATGCAGTTAACATTCCTTTCTCCAGCAAACAATACCAAAAATTCTTCCAAACTGTAGCGACAGTAGATACTGAAAGTTCTCATGATTACATACCTAGGATTTTGCACAATTAATTTTTCAGTTTCGTACAAAGAAATCTCCCAGCAGAGGTTTGAAAAGCCACGTGTAGATCTTCTTCTAATGTGTTATCAGCTGGCTGAGTAAAATCCACCACCCGGTAAACAACCTTGGAAGGGGATTCGCCCAACACCACTTAGTAGATTTTTCCATGAATCCGATAAGTGGCAATCCAAAGATAAGTCAGATAGGAATTCTTTCCCAAAGCACTAGAAATTATTCTGACATCAAAAACAAAATCGAAATTAAGGTTAGATAGAGACGTAGTGCGATTATCTTTAAAACCCTAATTCCAAACTCAAAGTAAAACCAATTCAAAATCGAAAGCAAAATTAAAAGAGAGAGATGATTTAAAATTATCCAACCTAAGTAATGCTTATCCCCAGTTAAATACGACATAAAAAAAAAATGAATATAAGAGATATTGCTCGTGTGTCAGATGGTGCCTTATGTCACTAAGACATCTGGTCAGGCAGGGGAGGAGCCAGCGCATTGCCAAGGTGTGCACTTGCCCCTCCTACCCAGCTAGTTCCAAATCCCATTTTAGGCCCCATAAGTTTTTTTTTTTTTTTACAAACAAGCCTGTTTTTGTTGTTTTGCACCCCTAAATTTTTTTGTTGCACCCATACCAAATTTTTACATCCCTTTCCCTTGATTCTTGGCTCCTCCCCTGTGGTCAGGTTACTAACATCGTTTGTATCGACCACTATTTTACCAACTCTTAAGCATAAAAAAAAACGTTACTATCTCTTTGTTCTGCTTTATTTTCTGTTTTCTTATTATTTCAATCTCCCCGTGTTGTGATGAAGACCGATGGGTAAGGAGAAAGATAGGTTAGATACACAACCAACCAAGAAGATATCTTGAATTAGAAAGGCATTTGGTTTAACACTTGTCGGGGCAAAATCAAGTTGAGAAATGATTAAAACACAATTGGTATGAAACTATACTCTTGGAACATAACAAAGATGAAAATGAAGATAAGACTGACCGAAAGGATTTTGATTATTTTCAGATTCATTCGATTAATATATTTGTTTTTCTTAGCAAACCTTGTTATTGATTTTTAACATTTTACTTATTGGTGGTGGATTTCATCAAATACATGAAATTATATATGTACCATTAATAAGGGTATGTGTGGTTTGAATACCATGTATTGATTTCAAGATTTCGTTACTTTCAGATTCATGCCAAAATTCAAGTTTTAGGTTTTGAATGAATTATACTCCCTCCGTTCCACATATATAAGCGGAAATAGAAAATTCTCTTAAATTAAGAAAAGTATATTGGATTTATTTTCTTTCTTTTTCATGTTTTACCCCTTATCCTATTAATAACGTAATTATCTATGTATTATTAATAAGGGTATGTGTGGAAATATTCATCTTGGAAATAGCATTCCGCCTATCTAATGGGATAGGCAAAATTCAAAATTCCACCTATATAATAGGTACAGAGAGAATCTTTCTTATCGGACAAAAAGGACGGCAATACTCTCATCTCGGCTATCTCTGTTTACTTGATCTCAACCGAGACAAACGAGATTACCGTCTAAATTTAGCCAATTTAAGTAAACTGCTATTAGATCACCTATTCCGCTTTGCATAAGTTTTTTTATTATTATCGTTTCGGCGATATTAGGCATTTCGTCTCGCTTGAGTGCCGAGACCGAAATTATCGACGAGATCTGGGCCGAGACAGACGAAGACTTTGGGTTAACAAGAGCCATATTTTGGGCACTACTCAAAAATGGAGGGGGACTACTAAGTGATAAAAATTGCTACCCTATACTTATAATGGTTGTCCTAAAGTGTGTAAATGACTAACCAACCCTTAACCTAATTAAAATTAAAACTAATCCAATAAATATACATATACCTAATCTAAATCATTAACAAAACAAAATCAAAATTATAACAAATCAATTACTTTTAATTTTTCACAAATCTGTTACTATTAGAGGCTTCTCTTCTTTCCGCTTCATCCTCTCGGTTCAAAGAAATTTCCACAAACCCATTACTTGTGATTCGTTTTTGGTTGAAAAAAATGAGTAGTAATCATCAAAATGAGTTGGAAATTAAAGTTGCTTCTTCTAGAGAAGTTCTTGATTGGGTCTAGGAATTATGTGAAACTTTCATCTGATCCCGAATTTGTCGAATTAGCCGAACTCAGCTTTAATGGAGTTTTTTCTTTCAGAAAAAAAGCTCGGTTACCTCGTAAAAAAAAATTCCCGACCGAACTTTTAGTTCGGTTATGTCGCAACTTTTTTTCATTTTTTCCACAGGCGAACTTTTAGTTCGGTTACATCGCAATTTTTTTCTCCTAATCGAAATTTTCTCTGAAAACATACATATTGAGTTCGGTTACATCGCAACTTTTTTTCATTTTTTTTCCCAGCGAAACTGTTCTCTGCAAGAAAAAACTCTATTAAAGATGAGTTCGGCTACCTGTTCTTTAGATGTCATAACCGAACTTTATTTCCATGTTCGAAATCAGTTTATAAAATTTTCGTTTTTTTTCCGAAAGTTTTGGCCAATGTAAGCAACATTAACTAAATTTGAAGTATACCAAAGTATCTGAAATCCTCATTTTGAAATCAACCATCTTAAAAAAAAAAAACTAATCATTACCTAACTAATTTAACTAAGTAGGGTAAGTTTAGTATTAACATGAATACTTAGATAAGGGGTGACCCAAAATTACTCCAAATATCCACCAAAATAATGAAGAGTAGTCCCTCCATTTTTGAGTAGTGCCCAAAAAATCGTTCGTTAACAACCCTACAAAACCTGCATTGGTCCACACACTGTACTAGTCGCATCTCCCCTAATTTATACTCTGTAGTCTGCACGTGCAACTCTCTCATATACTTGCCAGTTTCTGTTCCCATATCTGAACTTTTGACCGTTAATATTTGTTCCGGTACAATCCAAGATATTTAGGTTTGTTAATTTGGAAAATATCAGATACGGGTTTGATTAATTAATTTTATTGAAAACGAAAAGAAACAGTAAGATGTGCTTCAATTTTCATAATAATGACATAGTGAGATCCTAAAACCACCCATGATGGACACCCCTAGATCCAAGGGTTTGAAATGATTAATCAGTGTCTCTTCTCCAACAATGTGAGAACAACAATGGGATGCAATATAGTAAGTGACATTTTTCTGATTGTACAGTACTGATTTTTCAACGTTTATATTTTCTTTCAAGGCAATCCAGCTATTCGATCTCGTTATAGTAGTACTCCAAGTGACAATTTAGTGACCAAAACTAGTATTTTTTGTTAGGTTTCTTGATGTTACTGATATTAGATCCAAATACTATAATTTCTAAAAATATGACAATATTTTTATGGATTTATGGATGGGACTCAATCAAGTTACACATCATTTTCACTCATTAAATTCATACTATATCTATATATAGATGTTTGGTATATCTCATAATGATACAATCAATTTGGAACTGACTGATTTTATTTCACTTGTAGTACAAATGTTTTATCTTGGGAGTAATTGTCATAAGCCAATGTTCGAACAGAGACTCTTGATATAATGAGTGAAAGAAAATGTATGGATACTCGCAATTGTTAATGGCATTAACAGTTTAGAACAGTGTGAAGGTTTTAGAAGTATGCATCTAAACCTCTAATTGTTACCAGTAGAGTATCATTATCAATCGGATTCGTCTAATAGCAATCTCAATACCAAAGAATATTAAGTAAAGCAAATTGGGAATGGTAGTTTTGCAGCAAGCACTTCGCTGAAACCAATATAACTCATCATCAAATTTATTTTAAATTACAATGGAAAAAAAAAGGCCAATCATATTATAATTATATCTTTGTAGACAAATGGATGCTCATCTTTATAAATTTTGGTGCGGTGAAACATTAGACCCAAAAAAAGGAAACTGCACCTGCTTGGTTGGGATATCCTATGCTCTCCCAAGGCTAAAGGGATTGGGGTTTAGAAAGGCTGAACTAAATAATTTGGCTATATTGGTCAGGAATGCTTGGAGGATTTTGGAAAATCCTGACTGCTTGTTAGCTACTGTTGGGATATATGTTTTAAAATAATTCTTTTGTACATTTATATCAACAATTCGAGCTTGGCCCAGTGGTTAAGCATTTTGGGCCTGGAGGGTTAGGTCTCAGGATCGAATCCTCCCCTTACTGATTGTGCATATATATAACATTAGTCCGGGAGCGGGGCGGGGCCTTGGGAGGTATCTTGAATTTGGAAAGTATTTTTTGCTCTTTTTAAAATGATTGTCTCAAACCGTTTTTACTGCACTTAATTATGTTTTAATTGCGCTAATTATGGCATGATTTATTTGCCCGTTTTTTTGACTGTTTCGAATGGAATTTTAACTGCAGCAATTAATCCAATTTATTCTCCATTAACCTGGTTATAAAAACAATTTTGAGAACAGAAAGAATACATAAGTTTTACACCATTGTTTTCTAAGAATCAAGAGACCAAAAATACTGAGCAAGAATAGAGAGAGTAGAAGTGATCGATTTCTCATTGTGTGCGTGAGAGATCGAAAGAGAGTTTTTCTCGGCTGTTTTATCCTGGGGGCGTCGTGACGGAGAAAGAACTGCTTGCACAAAAAAAACTTAAGGCAGAGCCACGAAACGTCCTAAAGAGAGCGAACTGGTCGTGACTCAGTCGTCACTTTGTTTTGTGTTCTAATCCTTGTTTTGCAGGTGTGAAATCGGCAATTGTTCCAACAATTTTAGGACGAATCCTTCTGCCATGGAATCTGAAAAGAAAAACGTTGCTGATATCAACAAGCCGTTCAAGTTTGAAGGACTTCACTTCAGAAGATGGAAGCAAAAGTTGTTCTTCTACCTCAAACTAATGAAGTTGCACATGATGGTGACCTCCATCAAACCAGCTGATCCAAAAGATGCAGAAGTTGTGGCAAAAGCAACTCCAGCTGCAACAAGTGCAACTCCTCAACAAACTGCAGAATCTGTTGTGACCTAAACTGCTGAAGAAGAAAAAAAAAACTATGAAAAATGGGTTGATGATGATTTCGATTGCAATAACTATATTCTTTATACATTGTCTGACGATTTATATGAATATTACTCCACGTTTGATACTTCTAAAGATGTTTGGGATGCCTTACAGAAAAAAATACGATACTGAAGAAGCCGGATCGAAGAAATATGTTGTAAGCCGCTACTTGAAATATCAAATGGTGGATGATAAATCAATTGTTACACAGGCTCATGAACTTCAGAAAATTGCCCATGAAATTCTGACCGAAGGTATGAAAATTGATGAACAATTTCAAGTAGTTGTTTTGATTGACAAGTTACCACCTAACTGTAAAGATTTTCGTAATTTTTTGCGTCACAAATCTAAAGAATTTTCTCTTGAAAGTTTGATTGTTAAGCTCAAGGTTGAGGAAGAAGCTCAGAAACAAGATAAGAAGGAAGAGATTCTCATTGTTTCTAACAATAAGACTCATCCTAATTTGAAACCAAAGAAAAAGGATATGAAACCTAATCCGAACCATAAGAAAGGAGGAAGGCCTAATCAAAACAAAAACCAAAACCCATCAAGAAATGGACAGAATTCCAATTCTGAGTTTCTTTGTTATACCTGTAATAAACCGAACCACATGGCTAGGAATTGCAAGTTTAACAAGGAAAAGAATAACACACAAGCTAATGTTGTGGATGGCGTTATAATAGCCATGGTATCAGATCCTGAGTTCTATATGGTTGGTGGTTCTGATGGGTGGTGGATAGACAGTGGTGCATCGCGCCATTTTTGTTTTGATAGGTCCCTATATAAGAGTTACACAGAAACAAAGGATAAGAAAGTGTTGTTGGGAGACTCCCACAGCACTATTGTGAAAGGTTCTGGTACAGTATAACTGAATTTTACTTCTGGGAAGACACTTATGCTGAAAGATATCCTCCACACTCCAAAAATGAGAAAGAACCTTGTTTCCGGCTATCCTCTCAACAGGCTGGGTTGTATCAAACTATTGGATCTGATGTTTACACAATTACTAAAAGCATAGTGTTTGTAGGAAACGGTTATGCTACTGATGGAATGTTTAAGCTTAATGTTGAAATGAATAAAATTGCATCTTCTTCTTATATGGTGTGTACTTTTAATGTTTGGCATGCTAGACTTTGTCATGTGAATAGTAGATCAGTAGATACCATGAGCAAGCAAGGTCTTATTCCAAAAATATGCATTCATGATTTTGAAAAATGTGAATCTTGTAGTCAAGCAAAAATAACCAAGAGTTCCCATAAATCTGTTGTTAGGAATCTGAACCTTTAGAATTGGTGCATTCTGATTTGTGTGAATTTGAAGGTATATTAACTAGAAATGGAAAAATATATGTCATGACTTTTATTGATGATTTTTCAAATTATACTTATGTTTACTTGCTAAGTCATAAGAATGAAGCTATTGAAAAATTTAATGTTTTTATTGCTGAAGTTGAAAATCAATTTGGTAGAAAAATTAAGATATTTCGTAGTGATATAGGCACTGAATATGATTCTAAACAGTTCACTAAAATTTATGAATCTTGTGGAATTATACATGAAAAAACTGCTCCTTATAACCCTGAAATGAATGGAAAAGCTGAAAGAAAGAATCGTACTTTTACTACTCTTGTGACTGCATGCTTGCTAAGTTCTGGTGCTTCCTCTCATTGGTGGGGCAAAAATTTGTTGACTGTTTGTTATGTTTTGAATCGTGTTACAAATTCAAAAACAAAAATATCACCTTATGAACTTTGGAAAAACAGAAAACCTAATGTTTCATATTTTAAAGTATGGGGTTGTTTGGATTTTGTTCGTATTCCTGATCCTAAAAGATCAAAATTAGCTAGTAAAGCTTATGAATGTGTGTTTGTTGGGTATGCTCAAAACAATAAAGCTTATAGATTTTTTGATCTTAATAATAAAGTTATTATTGAATCTATTGATGCTTATTTCTTTGAAGATAGATTTCCTTTTAAATCTAGAAATAGTGGGGGTTCTTTACCTAGTGATGTACCTAGTACAAGTTCTCAACCTAGAATAGAAGAACCTAGAAATGAAGAAACCAGTGATGCTGAAATTGAACCTAGGCGTAGCAAAAGGGCTAGGACTGCGACGAACTTTGGTTTTGACTTTGAAGTATATACCCTAGAGGAAGACCCTTCCAGTCTTCAAGAGCACTTAATTCTCCTGAATCAGGTTTTTGGCAGGAAGCCATAGATAATGAAATGGACTCCCATAATCTTAATGGAACTTGGCACCTAGCAGATTTACCCCTTGGTTGCAAAGCAATAGGTTGTAAATGGGTACTTAAAAGGAAGTTGAACCCTGATGGTTCAGTAGACAAATGCAAAGCTAGGTTGGTAGGTAAAGGTTATAGACAAAGAGAAGATGTAGATTTCTTTGATACTTATTCTCCTGTTACAAAATTGACTTCTATTCGCGTTTTGATTGTTGTGGCTGCTGTGCATAATCTTGTTGTTCATCAAATGGATGTGAAAACAAATTTTTTAAATGGTGAATTAGAAGAAGAAATTTACATGGAACAACCTGAAGGTTTTGTTGTTCCAGGTCAAGAACAAAAAGTATGTAAGTTAGATAAGTCACTTTATGGTCTAAAACAAGCTCCTAAGCAATGGCATGAAAAATTTGATAACTTGATGATTTCACATGGTTTCAGAATTAATGAAAGTGACAAATGCATATACTATAAGTTTGAAAACAATGCATGCATCATGATTTGTTTGTATGTGGATGATTTGCTGATTTTTGGTTCAAACTTGTCTATGGTTGAAGAAACTAAGAATATGCTTAAGTCTAACTTTGTGAAATATTTGGGTGAAGCTAGTGTAATTCTTGGAATTAATATTACTAGAACTAATGATGGTATTTCTTTGGATCAGTCTCATTATATTGAAAAGATTTTAAAGAAGTACAACTATTTTGATTGTAAACCTGTGAGTACTCCTTTTGATGCTAGTGTTAAATTGTTTAAGAATACTGGTGATAGCATTAAACAATCTGAATATGCTAGTATAATTGGTAGTCTTCGTTATCCAACTGATTGTACCAGACCAGATATTGCATGTGAAGTGGGGGTTTTATGCAGATTTACCAGTTGTCCTGGTTTGGAACACTGGAATGCAGTTGAGAGGGTTATGCGGTATCTTAAAAAGACCGTTAACCTAGGATTACACTATAAGAGATTTCCAGCAGTCCTTGAAGGATACTGCGATGCTGGATTGGAACTCTCTTTCAGATGACTCCAAGGCCACTTGTGGATATTTGTTTAATATTGCTGGTGGCGCTGTGTCTTGGAAGTCAAAGAAACAGACAATTCTGGCTTAATCTACGATGGAGTCTGAATTGATAGAACTAGCTGCTGCTAGTGAAGAAGCAGGATGGTTGAGAAACTTGCTTTCTCAAATTCCTGTATGGGATAGAATGATACCAGCTATTATGATCCATTGTGATAGTACCGCGGCTATTGCAAAAGTACAGAACTGTTTTTATAACGGTAAGAATCGACAAATGCGTCGAAAGCACATCACAGTTAGAGTGTTTCTCACAACTAGTGTTGTACGTGTGGATCATGTTAGGTCGGAAGAGAACTTTGTTGATCTTTTGACGAAAGGATTAGCTAGAGAAAATGTATTATATACCTCTAAAGGCATGGGACTTTTGCCCACTAGAAATTGAGTCATTTTGTGATGGATACCCACCTAGAAATAGGTTCAAAGGGAATAACGATTCACAAATGATATGGAGATAGAATCATGCATCTTTCCCATGGCATGTTATCCTGAAGCGGGTTAAGGTTGAGTCCATTAACTCTTAATGAAGTCTATAGCTCTATATAGAGTGGGGTACCAAGCTACATGAGTACCTTTGATAGACTCACCTATGTGAATGAGAAAGTGTGGCCGCTTTCTATGAGAACATGGGCAATTCTCTAGAACATTCATTGAAACTGGGATAAGCACAGGGTCGCAATGTGCTGGCATTTAGGACTTTACTCTTAGTATAGTTGTGTGTATGTTAAGTAATTTGTTCTCCCCGTAGAGTTCAAAGACATATGTTCACTCTGTGTCAGAGTTCAGAGAATTTAATACTATGTAAAGGTTCAAAATCGAAAGATACCTTTGCTTATGCACACAACTATATAGATCTTGCTCAATGATTTTAAAAATATAAGTGGGGGTTATTGGGATATATGTTTTAAAATAATTCTTTTGTACATTTATATCAATAATTCGAGCTTGGCCCAGTGTTTAAGCATTTTAGGCCTGGAGGGTTAGGTCTCACGATCGAATCCCCCCTACTGATTGTGCATATATATAACATTAGTCCGGAAGCGGGGCCTTGGGGTCTTGGGAGGTCTCTTGAATTTGGAAAATATTTTTTGCTGTTTTTAAAACCATTTTCTCAAACCGTTTTTACTGCACTTAATTATGTTTTAATTGCGCTAATTATGGCATGATTTATTTTCCCGTTTTTTGACTGTTTCGAATGGAATTTTAACTGCAGCAATTAATCCAATTTATTCTCCATTAATTTGCATTGACTGCCTGGTTATAAAAAAAGTTTTGAGAACAGAAAGAAAGCATAAGTTTCACACCATTGTTTTCTAAGAATCAAGAGACCAAAAATACTGAGCAAGAATAGAGAGAGTAGAAGTGATCGATTTCTCATTGTGTGCATGAGAGATCGAAAGAGAGTTTTTCTCGGCTGTTTTATCCTGGGGGCGTCGTGACGGAGAAAGAACTGCTTGCACACAAAAAACTTAAGGCAGAGCCACGAAATGTCCTAAAGAGAGCGACATGGTCGTGACTTAGCCGTCACTTTGTTTTGTGTTCTAATCCTTGTTTTGCAGGTGTGAAATCGACAATTGTTCCAGCAGATACTGTTCTTAAGGCCAAATACTTTCCTAGAACTGATTTATTGAATGCCAAGTGTGCTAATAAGTGCTCTTGGACTTGGAAGTGTTTGCATGCCATAAAAGAACTAATTAAGCCTTTCATTTCTTGGATATATAGTTGGGGATGGTCAATTAGGTTTGGATGAACTCCTAACCGTAACTGGTTTTCAATAGGACAAAAGATTAATTACGGTTGGTAAAGTGGCATGACAAACCCAACAGTAACTCATTCAAATCCAATTTTACGGTTTGATTCAACTAAACCTAGTCGTAAGACTACATGCAAATCCAATTTTACGGTTGAATTCAATTAAACCTAGACGTAAGTTCTTCATAATCAAATTTTACGTTTAGAAACCTAGACCCGAACCCAGACGTAACACCAGCAGAAACATAACTGAAACCTAATTTTACTTCGATTTCATTTAATCTAACCAATTTTAAGCACAAAAATGAGTAAACAAAGATGGGCTTGTTCGATTATACCTAACATACACCATGAGTTGTTGTTGAGGAGTTTGAAATTCTGATTCTTTAGTTGCTTAAATCGGTTGTTGAGGATGAAGATTTTGGTCTGGAGGTTGATTGAGAAGATTAGGTTTTTAAGTTTTTATCTTAATTCAAAGGTAATCTAGACATTTTGTTTTGGTGTTAGGATATCCCATAACCACTTTTCGAACACTAAGAATCCAAATAAAACCCCACTATTGAAGTGTGACGGTCCAATAATAGCATAATGTCATTTGACTATGGGAAACTGGGAACGGTAGTTTTGCAAGCACTTCGCTGAAACCAATATAAATTTTAAATTACAAAGGAAAAATAAATTAAAAACAAAATAGAAGGCCAATGATATTATAATCATAATACATTTATTTAATCACCATTAGCAGTGTAATAACAGTAGTAGTAATCATAACATCAATATGACAAAAGTGAAACCCCAAACTTTAGTCCAGCCTCTAATCTCACTTTTTTCATTCATCTCCAATTTTCTAATCACCATTCTCCTCTCTCTACTCAACACTGCTTTAAAAGAGACCAACTCTAGTCTACCATACTTTATCTACTCTCCCTCTCCTTGTTTTTCCCTCTTAAGCTAGCCAACCAATTTTCTCTTCTCTATCAGAAGGAAAATGAAAAGAATTGATCTTTTTTGTGCATCACAAGCGTCAACAGCAATATGTTCAAGCATGGATCACCAATCAATGGTTCGTAGTAGTAATATTGTTGGTAATAGCAGAGCCATTGATAGACATAATCCTCATCTCAGAGATACAATTAGACGAAGCAGCAGAGAAGGTTTACTGAATAACAACAATGATGATAATAATAATAACAGTATAAATCCATCTTCATCATCTACTTCGACGTATCATCCACTACCCAAGAATCTTCTTAGTAAGTCCAAATCAAAAACAAAAACAAAATCCAAACCATACCACAACAAGGAAAACCAAGATCAAGACAAGACAACTAGTAGCAGAAAAAGCTCTGTTTCTTCTACTAATCCTATCACTGACCTTATTTTCAACCACAGAAAAAGCTCTGCTACTACTCCTCGGAAAATCTCTGTTTCGAAATCAACGATTACTGATTTATTCAGTCCTCGAAAAAGCTCTGTTTCTAAGCCAATTGCTGACCTTTTTACTCCCCCTGGGTCTACTAGATACTTACTGAGTGATTCTTCTTTTATTGATATCGATCCAGTTTCTGAATTCAACCCACGTTCCGCATTGGTTCCGATCAGATCATCATCGACGAAAGAGGCCGCGATTCCAAAGGAAAATCTTGATCTTGCTTCTCCCGCAACTTTAAAAACTTGTTCTTCAACTAGGAGTGCTGATCAGGTATGAATTAAACCCTTGAACTTTTTTCTGTTTTTATAATGGTTCATCTCGAGATAACAAACAAACAATCATTAGTTCAAAGTTCATAAAATCATCAAGAAATTGAACATAGCAAATTCCTTGAAATTTTTGATCAGCTAAACATCAATTTCGGTTCAATTTCTTACATTCACAACACTTATTAATGAAAAATTACAAACAAAAAAAAGTGATCAAATTAGCAGAGAGTTGAACTGTAAAAAAAAAAAAAAAAAACTTGCCAGATTTTCAGTTAGGAAGATGAAGTCCCGATCCACGAATGAATCAATGAGTCACTGAGCTAGTTCCGAGTCATAATAATTACTAAATAGCCCTGGTATTTAAAATCTGTATTTTGTAGGTTGTGGTTCTAAGGGTTTCTTTGCATTGCAAAGGATGTGCAGGAAAAGTTAGAAAACATATTTCCAGGATGGAAGGTAATTATATCATAATCACCCTGTAAATTTTATTCATTCACTTTTGTTTATTATTACTAAATTTTTTAATAATTGGTTAATTACAGGGGTGACATCCTTTAGTATTGATTTCCCGTCGAAAAAAGTGACGGTGATCGGAAATGTAACACCTTTAAGTGTACTTGCGAGCGTGTCGAGGGTCAAGAGTGCGCAGTTCTGGCCTTCATCCCTGGCCTCGTCTAAGCCGGTGTTAGTCTCGGCTCAGAAATGATGGAACTTGTTCCAAAAACTTAGTAAACTTATTCATTAATTAGGGTTTTATGTATGTTCAAAGACATGAAAAGATAGTTAGCTGTCTAATTATGTCATCTTGATGTAGTAATTCGATTTATTTTTTTCTGTTTTGAATGCAATGAAATGTGAGCTTTGGGTATTCAAATTCAGAATCTTTGTTGTTGAAATGAAAAAAAGAAAGGCAAGAAAAGCAAACAAGTTGTCTGGTTCTGATCACAAAACAACAAATACAGTTGGTGTTGTTGTGTTGGATAAAACAACAGTAACTTTTTTTTCGGTGCTTTTATAAATAAATTTTGTTACGAGATGGCAGACACTTCATGGTTTTGCTGTCAAACCACAGAACAGAGAACCCCACGCTTATTTTTTGTGTGCCCCAAAACAGATTCCTTATTCTCTTTGCTTAGTTTTCACTACTCCAAACATTTTTCTATGTAAAACACTACTACTTCTTTTTACCACTCCATATGCATTCACTTACATGGATTTTTGTGCTCACACAATCTTTTATTTCACTTACCTACGGACGCCAGAGCCATCATATACTTAGTGGGGGCATTTGCCCAACGACGTTTTGGTCCGGCCGCCGGGTGAAGGCAATGTAGTTAATCTCTGTCGACATGGCAGAGATCCCGCCGATAATTTCAGTTTCGTTGTTTATCCGAGATATTGCCGATACTTCACCGTTATTTGTCGACATATTTCACCGAAATATAGTCTTGGTCTTCGGCAGATATTCACTGAAACCCGATACTGATGATTGATGAGTTAAAACCCGTTAGATCGGCTAAATGATATCAGCCCCAGTAATACTGGTATCAGCCTTTATAAATCATGATAAAAAAAGGAAGAAAAAACAACAATGTACTGGAATCGTAGTATCTAGATTCTAGACTAGCATTTAAGGGGATGACGAATTTGATTTCGTTTAGCTAGGAAGATAAAAAAAAAAATGGGTCCCGAACCTAGTAGTACTATTATATAAGTAAACGGTTGAATGTGCTTATTGGCAGCATCTTTCTTTTTTTCTTATATGTGTATGTGTTATTGTTCTTATTCTATTCCACCAGATATTTGATGCGAGCACTCAAACATGAATCCGATTCTTCCATTTCAATCATGCATGTAATGTTAATCCTATCTACAACTTTATCTTTTTCTCATATCAAGTAACAATGTGTCACTATTTCGTTTTGGGACAAAAAAAGCAACTGGAGTTGGAAATATCTGCCGACTAAATGAACTAGCTACTCTCTGAAACTTGACTCAACCGAGCTAGCTAGACTCACTGGATCAAGCTGAGTCAGAAAAGAGTATGAATACACAGTTATGAGGATATATATGACCATCACCAACTTTCTTTCTGACCCTCCTTCCCTCCCGTTTAATTCATTAACACATTAAAATCCAAAATAGCATGGAAGAGATATAATGGACTGGTCATGCTAACAACTACTATGCCCGCTTTTATTACTGATCATTTTTGTTTTCTTCACTGAATCCTCTCTGATATCGAAATATCATCCATTTCAACTGCAACCACAAATGAAATTATATTTAAACAAATTTTTAAAAAAAAAAAAAAAAAGGAGGGGATAAGGGTAAAAATTTATTAATCAGATGAAAAAGAGAAGCATATGTCAAAAAAAAAAAAAAAAAAAAAGTATATTTAAGAAGAAGAAGAAGAAGAAATCAAGGCTGAGCTTTATGAGTGGGAAGGCAAAAAGGATAACATGTTGTTTCAATCAGGCCGATATGGTTTTGTTGTTTTGTGTAACGTGTTTTGTTAGAAGTATCTGCTTACCACTAGAGATTTGACTAGAATTAACTTTGTGCCGGTCATAAAACAGGGAGGAAAATATCTTTTTGAGACTTTAAAAACATAGACGGGAAAAACAAAGAGACGTAGAAGGAATGGTAAAGTGAGTTGGAAAATGGAGAAACCAAGCGGCCACTTTGGACTGGGTGTTGGTATCGCCACACTGCTTTCTCATTCATCATATGGTCCCTCTGAGTTCAATAATACAAAGGATGGTAGGTCCTTGGCCCAAGGACCGTACTCAATACCGCTAAATGCGCAACTATGGAGTTGATATCTCTAAGCCTTCATCATAATCCACCCGCAATCAATCAACATAAGGAACTGTCAGTCAATCTAGAGGTGTAAACTCTAGAATATGGTGGTGCATTTGGAAAGAAAGGAACTCTAGAATATTCACCCACAAAAAGAGAAATTTGGAAAGTTTAATCCGAGAGATTAAGATTCAAGCGTATTTTTGGGCGGAGGCAAACACTAAAATGTTGGACTTGACGGCTAACATGGTAATAGCTTTATGGGATTCGTATTTCTATCGGCCGCTTTGAGGTGATTGTGAGGTGTTTAGTGTTTGTTTGTTTTCTCTCATTCTCTTTGACTCTTTGTTCTCTTCTTTGGGTGATCGATTCCAAACTCGATCTCCTTTTTTTTTTTGTCGGTTGTATTTATTGGGTTGAGGTACCCCCTTAAGTACCTTTTTTCAATGAATCTTCCTTTTGACCGATCAAAAAAAAAAAATAAATAAATAAATAAATAAATCTAGAGGTGTAAACTGGATCGTGTCACATTTATGGCACAACACAACACGTTAAATTCAAGCACAATATGGTACAATACGTGACCTGGCACAACATGGGCACATTAGTTAGCTTAGTATATTACGTTGTGCCAAACAAATAGGCACATCAGTACGGCACAACACGTGGTACGTGTAAGCACGGGACACAACTCAACACTACATGCGAAGAAAGCACGCCAAATCATGCATAAAATACAACGCAATATATCACATTTCATGCATATTTCACAAAAAAGTCCTTATTTTATCTTTTGACGTTTTGTTTTCGTTATGCCGATTAATGTCTATAATAATACATATACTAACTAAAATATCTGTAAAATATTTGCTTTGGAAAACATAAAATAAACGGGCTAGCACAGCACAGCACAACACGACACATCACGATTATTTTACTGGCACAGCATAGCACGGCACGACACAACACAACACATCCGAATCTCTGGCACATCCCATCACAACATATAGCACACGAAGCATGTGACTTCGTGGGCTAGACTGTGCCAGGATGGCACGTTTTACACCTCTAAGTCGATCTATACATGAAACAGGAATTCGAGTCTTATCGAATAGGAATTCGAGATACTAGAAAATTCCAGTCCACTCTGTCAAAGGCCATTGTCATATCTATTTTGATTCCCATACTACCATTCTCACATTTCTTTCCTCTTTTGGATCTCATGGAGTGGATGATTTCATTAGCTGTAGCAATATTATCAAAGATTTGTCTTCCAGGGATGAAGGCGTATTGGTATGGAGATATAATATTGTTGAGACAAGGCTTCATTCTTTGGGCTATGAGTTTAGATATGATCTTGTAAGTAGTGTTGCATAGGCTTATGGGTCTGCAATGATTTGGGCATGAGGGTTATCAATTTTAGGGATAAGGGAGATGAAAATGGAGTTCATTTCTTTGAGCATGTGGCCAAAAGTGATAAAGTGTTGGACCATCTTGACAGTATCTGAAAATACGAGGATACCCAAATACACCACAATCTTTTAAATATCAACATATATGTCTGATACCAAGTGTGATCGTCTATGGACAAAGTCAAGACAATACAACAACTATGGTATACACTTTTTATGATCGACTATGGATATGAAATCGAGACAATACAACAACAAACTTTTCACTTGATAATATGCACGGTATGAAACCGAAACACTATAGGATCAACATCAAGTGACTTGGAGTTAACGTACAAGTGTATTTACTTTAAATTATAATAACCAAATTATAATTGTAGAATGATAAAGTAAATGACACAACAAAATTTTGTTAACGAGGAAACTGCAAATGCAGAAAAACCCCGGGACCTAGTCCAGTTTTGAATACTCTCATAATTAAGCTGCTATAAAAAAATCTAATGCCAACTTCGTAAAGAATTAAGCCGCTATAAAAAATCTAATGCCAACTTCGTAGATTTGAGACCAAGTAGACTACCCCTAGATACTTAGTTTCCTCAGTATCCCTACGCCTTCGAATTCTACAGTCACGTACGTTAATCTCAAGATAAAAGTTATCTCAAGTTGTTTTACCCAGTAGAATCTTAAAGTACTCAACTCCTTTGGATCGTATTCCAAACATTAAAGGAATAAACTGTTTGGCAACCACTTCAATTATCTTTTGTAAAAAAGACTTGTTAAGTAGTTGACAAAGGCTCTTATGTTTAATCTAATAAACTCCTTTGTCAGGTATGATCAATCCAAATCTGAAAGTTCAGATCTAGATTCATAACTATCAAATCGTAGTAAACCACCAAATGATAGTTGCCGATCAATACGACTTTGTGATCAAATCCATCAAATATAAACTTAATTTAAGTCGTATCCCAGTCAATCAAGGTGTGTGCACAAATTCACAAGATACGGAAACTAATAATAAAATCTTTTTCGTCTTCAAATCTTCAACTGACTTCTTAATAATGGATTATCATAAGATGTCTGAACAATATCTTTTGTATGGCATCATTTGACCCACACCATAAAGAAAAACATGGAACAAAAATATGTAATGCACCGGTATATCTCTCATATAGTACCTTGGGGGCTTTTTTATTGGGTCTATGCCTTTTTTGGCTCCAATCAATATTTTTTGTCAAGGTTTTGAACTATTTGTTTTGATCAATGTATTATTTTATTGATAAAAAAAAATAACTTAGTGTAACTGAAACTAGCTAAATTAAGTTATCTCACCGCCTTATAAATTAACATTTATTCGAAAATGTTTATCCAAACTTAGTGTAACTGAAACCAGCTAAATTAAGTTATCTCATCGCCTTATAAATTTACATTTATTCAAAAATGATTAATCCGCCAGGAAATCTCTGAGACTTCACATATGAATAATTCTCGATGTTATATTTAAAACTCATGCCCTTCTGTCGTGTTAGTTTTACATGAGAGTAATAAATCAAGAATTTTGTAAAAACCTTTCAGATTTCATCTTGGTATGTGTAGAACCATTTAGTTTTGTATCTTATTTTCAAGTCATAAAATTATCTTGGTAGAGGTTTTTGTATACCACCAATACTAAAAATAATAACGTTGTTGGTTAGTCCATTTTTCATGACAAAATAATAAATAAATAGTGTGAACAATATAGATTTTTACCTCCACCACTCCCAAAAAATCATTAAAGCTATCTTTGGCACACGTCGAGCAATTACCTAGGAATATCGAAATTTCTGATAAAATTGGATACCCCCTATCATATCTTAGTGCTTGCTCTAAATCTTCTAATGCTTCGAGAAAACCCATTAACACCACTGAGCTAGCACTTGTAAATAGACATTCCCCTATTGTCCAGAACACAAACAGACGTTCGGGCTCCTCATAATGGTCAGAGAATAAATATGGTATCTTATCTAACCTCAACTCATTCATTTTCCTAACATAACGTTATAAAAAACTTTTCAACCCAGCCACTTTTAATCCATAAGCTTTTATTTGTCTATATACATCATTTTCTTCTATATCATTTGAGTATAAAAGAAGTATTTCTTTCTAACTATTTTCTGATAACCAATTTAGTCTATTAAATGGAAGTAAGTTTCCTTTACATGGAATTCTCGTTAACATGTACAAATCTAGTAGTGTAACTCCTATTTAACAACATATTTATAATTAGAGTTTGTTGAATTTTATAAAACCAAAAACATAATCAAAAATTTAATTACAAGAAAAAACTAACTTACCGTATTTAAAATCTTTGAAAAAGAACGTGTTTGTAGTCTTCCACCGTCGTTCGAATATAACTTGGATTATTTGAGTAGTGTGGTTTCTAGGTTATATATGATACAAATGCCACCAAGGATATCTTCGGACTCTCTCTTGAACAACAGGGGGAATAATATGAATACCGTACGGAACTCAGACCACCCACCTCTTAGATTGACTGAATTAACTCGTTCTGGATGGACAGATATGTGCATAGGGAGTGCACCTTCACCAACCATTTGTCTAACATTTTGAAACTCATATTCTTTATCCACAACTTAACTTAATCCACTGGCTGGGGTACTAGTAAATCCTTTGAGTTTTCTATTTCTTTTTCTTTTCTCACTCATATTTGTATAGGAAGTAAAACTAAAGAGAATTTTGTTAAACTAGAGAATATAAGGGAAGATGTGAAGGGGAATGATATGATGTTGTTGTATTTATAGGTGTTATAATGTCGACCTTTGGCTATTTTAATTCGAACATTGGCGATATAGTCAACATTGAGCGATATTCTTGGTAGCGCTATGATAAAAACTCCATCGCTAGTGGTATCAACTATTTCGTTCGCTAGAATCTCTATCAGTGGTTTTACCATAGTGGCTCAACTCATTTGCAATACCACCCGGCATGTAAAACATATTTTTTTAACCATGTGCATAGGAATAGGCCTAATTAAGTTATAACAATTATCTTTACCTACAGAGCTGAAAAAAATAATAATTTTTTAATGAATAGCCGGTTGTCTTCATTTAAGCTTCATCCCAATATATAGATATATCTTTAAAGAAACCAAAGAATTCAAAACTAGAGTACCGGGAAATGCAAAA
This sequence comes from Papaver bracteatum, assembly GCA_023529315.1. Classification (NCBI taxonomy): domain Eukaryota; kingdom Viridiplantae; phylum Streptophyta; class Magnoliopsida; order Ranunculales; family Papaveraceae; genus Papaver; species Papaver bracteatum. The sequence continues at coordinate 11,277 of JAJJWX010002768.1, read as the reverse complement.
AAAAAAAAGATAAATTAGCAGAAATCACTTATCTATTTATTAATCACAGCAAATTAGTTAACAAATGAGATAGTAAAGTTGTATTTACATTCAGTTATTTAAAACATAAATTGTTATTCTAACAACAACATAATTAACAAATTTCCAATAAGGAAACCACCATTTTTCTTTTTTCAGGAACAATACAAGAAACAAACCCCAGAATCCAACCACAAATCCCAAGGCAACAATAGCATAAAACAAAAACTTTTCTTTAACATCAACATGATCATCTTCATCAACTTTATTTGAAGGGTTAGAAACACTTGTGCTAGTATTATGATCACCCTTGCAAGTTTTCTCGGTTAGGAAACCACACAATAAATTGTTACCTGCGAAAGCGACACCATCCAAATCCAATATATCAAAGTGAGTCCCTCTTGGAATCCTGCCACTCAACAAAACCCCAAGAGTGTCGATTTTTGTCAAAGATTTTGGGATGTGTCTGGTCAATCTATTAGAACTTAAATCCAAAGACTCTAGGGAAGATAAGTTTCCAATAGTTTCTGGGATATCATACGAGAAATGATTGTAGGAAAAATTAAGGGAGGTTAGTGCTTTTAACAAGACAATATGTATTGGAATGCTTTCATCAAGACCGTTGCATGATAGATCCACCACATGGCTATAGTCGTAAAATATATCAACTTGTATCATGATCCTTTTGGTAAGCAACGACAATTCATTATTACCCAATGCACCTCTACCTCAGGACCAAGAACCCCTTACTATTATCCCGTGTAAGTTTCCTAATTTTGTAGGCATATGGACCGAGAGATTATTCATGGATAAATCTAATACATAAAGTTTCTGCAACCGAAGAATCTCCTTAGGGATTGTCCCACATAACTTGTTTGACCTTAAAGAAACAATTGTAAGTTCTTGGATTAAAACTAAAGCAGTTGGTATACTACCTCCAAAGTTGTTACTAGCTAAGTTAATATATTTTAAGTTGTGAAGCCCACCGATGAAATTGATAGTACCCTTCAGGTGGTTGTTATATAATACAAGATGCCACAGGTTTTGGCAAATTCAAGCTCTTTTGGAACTATTCCAGTGAGATTGTTTCTTTCAAGGTTTAGATAAGCAAGAGTACTCCAACGTCACATAATAATAGGTATACTCCCGGTTAGTTTGTTGTTGGAGACATCAAGGATAACATAATAAGATCCTTGGTCGACTAATTTTTTAGTTGTGGGAAATATCGAATATGGAATTGATCCTGAAAGTTCATTACCGTATAGAAGGATGAGCCCACATTTAGATAGTGAAAAGACGAGGGTACCCAAATACACCACAATCTTTTAGTTATCCACCTATAAGTTCTCTTACCGAAAGTGATTGTCTATGGACAAAGTCGAGACAATACTACAAATCGGTATTCACACTTTGTTTGATTGTCTATGGATACGAGATCGAGATAATACGACAACCAAAATGTGATTGCTTGATAATAGGTTCGGACTTAACCAAACTCTATAGGATCACTATCAAGTAAAGCGGAGTTAACGTTTGTGTATTTTACTTCTAATTATACTAAATAATTATATTTTCGGAAATAGAAAAGTAAAAGATACAACAAGATTTTGTTAACAAGGAAAATAAACCCCGGGACCTAGTCCAGAATTGAATACTCTTAAAATTAACCCGCTATACAAAATCTAAACCAACTTCGTATAGTTGGGACCAAGCAACTACCCCTAGTTCACTTAGTTTCCTCAGTATCCTTGCGCTTCCGACTTCGATGAGCGCACGCACTAGAACAATTCCTTTGGATCGTATTCCAAACAGTAAACGAACAACAAATCTGTTTGGTAACAACTCTTTCGATTCTTTCAAGATAAAGATATCTCAAGTCATACACAAAGGCTCTTCCATTTAATCTAATAATCTCCTTTTCCTGGTTAGATCAATATATCCAATAACTAAAAAAGTAGTCAAGTTTAGATTCACACTCAATCCAAATAAATCTCAAAGAGATATATTGTGAATGTCGATCTCACGCAACTATCAATCAAATAAATACGATTCTAGTTGGATCCCAGTCGATCAAGGTTTGTGCAACACAAAGATATGAGAAACCAATAAGAAATCTTCTTCGTCTTCAAATCTTCTTTAATCTTCAATTAAAACCTACACAACACCACTTGAATCTCTTGTGATCAATCACACACAGAACGGAGTCTATTCACAATGGATTATCACAAGATGTCTTTAGATCTACAAACAATTCTAAAGATCCCGTCGATACTTCGATCTAGTTTGAGTGAATCATATATCAGAAAAGAAGATTCTCAAGAATAAACAAACTAGGTGCAATCAAAGTTTCAACAACCGTTAGTCAATCAAATCAATCGAAAACTAATAACACTGCAATTATCTAGATTTCGCCTAATTAAGGTACTTTCTTCTCTGTATAGACGGCTCCACCAGAAACAACAAAAAGATGAAGTTTGCCTGGATCTTAAGATGGTTTGATAGAAATGCAAACTTAGGTATTTATAGACCAAGGAAGTTTGGACACCAACGAATTTCCAAAACCGAAAATATTCTCAAGATATGCAATGAATGGCAAGATTCAATATTCATAATTCCAGTAAATGCTTGTCCAATATTTTCCAAAATATCTCAATAGAAAATCTCCAATTAGTAAATGCACATTACTAATTATTATTCTCTAGAGATATGCATTTAATTACTGGTAATTAAAAGGATATATAACTAAAAACCTTAATTAAAAAATTCTTAATTTATTTCGGTACATGATCACCTTGAGTACAAAGGAATATCTTTGAACAATAAATGAAAAGAGTTATTGTCTGTGTTCAAAGTATGTTGACATCTTTTCTCTGTAAATCATCTTAAAAAAATGAGGGTCTAACAACCACACCCAATATTTTGTTTGGCAATCTGAATAGACAAACTCCAATATACTCTCAAGAGAATCAACTAGACAGTTAGACTTAATCTAGAGAAAAGTATATCAAAGAGTTTTATATCTCTATCTCTCAATTCAATCAGCAAATAGGAATTTGCAAGCCCGATTGAATATAAGAGAAATAACTTGAACGGTACCAGAGACCAATGTTCAAGGATCAATCAATTTCAATCAACAACCAAAGGTTGGATTTCCCAATTGATCGATTCAACGCACAACCTGTGATATTTCAATTATATAACAAAATATAATACGGAAAAGAAATAACACAGACACCAGAAGTTTTGTTAATGAGGAAACCGAAAATGCAGAATTACCCCGGGACCTAGTCCAGATTTGAACACCACACTGTATTAATCGGTTACAAACACTAGCCTACTACCAATGAACTTCGGACTGGACTGTAGTTGAACCCTAATTAATCTCACACTGAATTGAGGTACAGTTGCGCTCCTTACGTCTCTGATCCCAGTAGGATACTACGCACTTGATTCCCTTAGTTGATCTCCACAACCAAGAGTTTCTACGACCCAAAGTTGAAGAATTGATAAACAAATTTGTCTCACACAGAAAAGTCTATAGGAATATATAAATATGTCTCCTACAGAAATACCTAAGAGTTTTGTTCCGTCTTTTGATAAATCAAGGTGAACAGGAACCATAGCGGATTTATATTCCCGAAGGACAGCCCAGAAATATCAATCACCTCACAATAATCTTAATCGTATGGTAGCGAAACAAGATATTGTGGAATCACAAACGATGAGATGAAGATGTTTGTGACTACTTTTTATCTTTCATATTGGAGATTAAATCTCCATCCAATCTTAAAGAAGATAGTACTCAAACACGATAGAAGCAGCAAGATATGATCACGCAACTACATAGAAAATAGTTGGGTCTGGCTTCACAATCCCAATGAAGTCTTTAAGTCGTTAACCTACAGGGTTTCGTAAAAAACCTAAGGTTAAAGGAGAATCAACTCTAGCTTATACAACTAGTATCACACATGAGGTGTGGGGATTAGGTTTCTAAGCTGCTAGAGTTCTCCTTTATATAGTTTTCAAATCAGGGTTTGCAATCTAAGTTACCTTGGTAACAAAGCATTCAATATTCACTGTTAGATGAAAACATGATTAGATTCAAGATAATATCTTTCAACCGTTAGATCGAACTTATCTTGTTATACACAAATGAAATGTACCCTCATTTAGGTTTAGTAACCGTACCTAAACGTGTACACCATGTTGGCTCAACCATAGTTAACCGATGTTAGCTATATGAACACTCTCATATCAACCTTATTAATCTTAACCATAACTAGTTCAAATGACTCAAATGAAACTAGTTAAAGAGTTTTTTAATTGCTATATTCTCAAAGAAGTATACAAGAACACAATTGAAGCAAAATCGGTTTGATTCACTCGAATCAATTCATGAACATTATAGCCACGGTTTGCAAAGAATGCATTCCTTAATATATAAATGTATTAGTTCATGAGCCAACCGATTTTAGAACTTTAACCACTCAAGTATGCAAATGGGTACGCATACTTAAGTAGCCAGTCTGAGTTTGGGTTCGCCAGTATGCAAACGGGTACGCATACTTAGTTCACTTCCAAATCCCAGCAGAAATTCCCGGACCTATACCTTACGCAAGTATGTGTACCGGTATGTGTACTTGATACACAAAATTTTACAACTACAAGTATGCATACGGGTATGCACACTTTAGTTCCGGTCATGGATCACATACATGCAAAAATGCACACTATGTTTATAATCCGATGATGGTTAAGTATTCTAAACTCTTATTTCAATCATTGAAACTTTCTTAGAGGATGACAATAGCCGTTTTCACATACTATTAGTATCAAAGCAATTTTCAAGTTATTGAAATAATCATAATGAAACATTCCAAGTCTGCACCAAATGATTGTATCACACAAACCATGTAATATATTACTCGGCGATTTTCACATGATCATCTTTTGACTTTCGTCAAGAATATAAGATGAAATTGGTTGAACCGAAAGCTTACCAACACATATTCCGAGAAATATGTAAGCGAGTTAAACTCAGCTCGAAATCTCAAATGTGTATAATCGACAACTATATAGTAATACGACTTTTGTCTCAATATAGGAGATAGAGTAGAAATAGACTTTCCAAGTGATAGATGAGTTTTTGTCTCCACATACCTATTTTTGATGAAGTTCCACAAGCTCTCCTTAGTAGTTATTCGTCTTCAATTAATGAACGACGTGAATTTTAATGCTCAACTATACAATCTATCCTAGTCCGAGACATCACTATAAGTAATCTAGAAATCAAGACTTATAGTTTTGATCACTAACATTGACAAACAAGCTTGAGATAGCAACATTTTCGAGTTCGAACGAGCAGTACTCTAACACATCTTTCATATTTACATTCTTGGAATCGGTTTTACCACACTTCCAAACAAGTTTAGAATTAATTCACTTGTATTCCAAGACTTGATTGATCAAATATCAAATCACATCCATGGGCTCAATTGGTTCTGCCAATCACTAGGATTGGTTATACCCTAATATGGAAACACTTGTGATCGGTCACACAAGTTACCATGACCTCTTATATTAATTACCAGGATCGGTTACATCAATTACCAGAACCGTCTACCATATTGAAAATGAGAGGGTACCCAAATATACCTCAATCTATAACTTTTCCTTCCTATAAGTCCTTTCTACGAAAGTGATTGTCTATAGACTGAGTCGAGACAATACAACAAATCGTTTCACACTTCGCGTGATCGTCTATGGATACGAGATCTAGACAATACAACAACGAAGTATGTTTACTTGATACAAAGGTTCGGACTTAACCAAACTCAATAGGATTGCGTATCAAGTAAATAGGAATTAACGTTTGTGCAATTTACTTTAATTATAATAAAACAATTATAATGCAGAAATATAAAGTAAATGACACGGCCAGATTTTGTTAACGAGGAAACCGCAAATGCAAAAAAACCCTGGGACCTAGTCCAAAATTGAATACTCTCAGGATTAAGCTGATATACAAAATAAACCAACTTTGTATAGTTGAGACCAAGCAACTAAACCTATAGTTCACCTAGTTCCGTTTGTATTCCCACGCTTCCAACCTGTAAACAAGTCACGTACTTAGACCAGTTCCTTTGGTTCGTATTCCAAACTGTGAAGGAACAACAAATATGTTTGGTATCCACTCTCTTCAACTAAGTAATATGAGTTTCGCAAAGGCTCTTCTGTTTATCTTAACATAAAATCCTTTGCCAGGTCCCAAGATCTATCTTATGTTCAATCACCAAAAGGTAATTGTTAAGATTTTGCAATAAATACCTTTAATCCCAAGGAAATGTATTGATGCCGATCTTCTCAACTACTCTATCACAATACCACAAGGATAAATCGATTATAGTTGGATCTTCTATTATAGAAACAAGTATTGTGCACACCAAAGATTATATAACCAAGTCAGAAATCTTTTATCTCTTCTTTGTCTTTAAATCTTCTTAGATCTTCAATAAACACCTGCACACAACTACTTGAATCTCTTGTGATCAATCACACACAGAACAGAGTCTGTTAACAATGGATTATCACAAGATCGTCTTTAGATCTAACAACAGTCTAAAGATCCATGTCGAAACCTTGAACTAGTTTGAGTGAATCTTATATCAGAAGAGAAGATTCTCAAGCATAAACAAACTAGGTTCAATCAAATTTCAACCACCGTTAGTCAATCAAATCAATATGAAAACTAAAGATAAAACGCAATTATCTAGTTTCCCACCAACGGTACACACTAGAGCTTCTCAATCACAAAGAAACTTTAAACTGAGAAGCTGTAAGTTGTTTCGCCTAATTTGGTTACTCTCCACTACAAATAGGAGGCTTCACCAGTAATAGTACAACATAGGAAGTTTACTCTCACGAAGGATTAGTTTGGTTGAAATGCAAACTCAAAGTATTTATTGAAAAAACGGGGGTGTCTAACAACCACGCCCAATATTTCGAATTATTAATTTGTATGGACAAACTCCAATATAATTTTTAGAGAATCAACTAGACAGTCAGACTCAATCAATAAAAAATATATCAAAGAGCTTTTATATCTCTATCTATCGATTTAAATCTTACTTTAGCAAACTGCGGGTCTCAAATTAAATAAAAGAGAGATAAACTTGGATGGTACCAAAGACCAATATCCAAGTGTCAATCAATTTAAATCAACAACCAAAAAGGTCAGATATTCTAATTGATTGAACAACACACAACCTGTATTATTTCAATAATATAACAAAATATAATGCAGAAAAGAAACAACATAGACACCAGAATTTTGTTAACGAGGAAACCGCAAATGCAAAAAACCCCGGGACCTAGTCCAGATTTAACATATACTGTATTAAGCCGCTACAGACACTAGCCTACTCCAAGCTAACTTCGGTCTGGACTGTAGTTGAACCCCAATCTCACACTGATCCAAGGTACAATTATGCTCCTACATCTATGATCCCAGCAGGATACTACATACTTGATTCCCTTAGATGATCTCACCCACAACCAAGAGTTGCTACAACCCAAATTCGAAGACTTTAATAAAAAAAATTGTATCATATAGAAAAGTCTACAATAATAGATAAATCCGTCTCCCACGAATATACCTACGAGTTTTGTTCCATCTTTTGATATATCAAGGTGAACATGAATCTATTGATAAAGCCAAACTTATATTCCCGAAGAACAACTCAGCTTTATCAATAACCTCACAATAGTCTTAATCGACGCAGCAAAAAAAGATATTATGGAATCACAAACGATGAGACGAAGTGTTTGTGACTACTTTTATATCTTGCTTATCAGAGATAGAAATCTCAAGCCAATTATTACAATTGTACCAGATCACACAACTATGATAAAAGTAGTATCGGTCTGGCTTCACAATCCCAATGAAGTCTTTAAGTCATTAACTTAGTTTTAGAAGAAGAAAACCAAAGGTTAAAGGAGAATAAACTCTAGCTTAGCACAACTAGTATCACACAAAATGTGTGGGGGATTAGGTTTCCCAATTTATAGAGTTCTCCCTTATATATTCTTCAAATCAGGGTTTGCAATCAATGTTAGCTTACTAACAAAGCATTCAATAATCACCGTTAGATGAATACCTGATTAGATTCAAGCTAATATTTATCAACCGTTAGATCGGAAACATAGATTGTTACACACACATGTAATGCATGTTTCTAGGCTTGTGTAACCATACCCAAACTTGTACATTAGTTGGTTCAACAATAGTTAACCAAATGGTTAGCCATATGATAACTTTCATATCAACCATATTCTTATTTACTATAACTAGTCCAAATGACTCAAATGAACTAGTTAGAGAGTTGTTCAATTGCTTAGATCTTTATGTACTACACAAGACATAATCGAAGCAAAAACGATGTGATTCACTCGAATCGATTCATGAACTATAAAGCCACGATTTGCAATAGCATTCCTTAGTTTATTAAGATAAGTTCACAAACATTGTTTTTAGACATAACCTACTTAAGTTCGCGGACTTAAGTTCCCGAATGGAGTTCACAAACTCCAGCAAAAATTCTCAGGTTCGAGAATTTCACCAGTTCGTGGACTGAGTTCGCAGACTGAAGCTCACGTACTTCTCCGGTTTCACTTGATCAACAAAGTTTGCAAACTTGGGTTCAAGAAATAAGGACTTATACATATATGTGTTTCCACAATAATGTTTATATCCTCCAATGGTTATATTATCTAAACTCTCATTTCAATCATTTAAACATTCTCAGAGGGCGTTATATAGTTGTTATTCACAAACTATTTTTTGTTAGAGCAATTTTCAAAGTGATTGAAACATGACATGACTTTTGTCACTAGGTAAAGATGAACTTGTCTAAAGCGAAAGCTTTACCATCACATATTTTGAGAAATAGATAAGTAAGATATACTCAGCTCGAAATACCACATGTGTATAATCTTAGTCTATATAGTAATACGACTTTTTTCTTAAGATAGGAGATAGAGTATATAGACTTTTGAGTGATAGATAAGTTCAAGTCTCCACATACCTTTTTTTCGATGAAGATCCACTGGTTCCCTGAGTAATCCTTCTGTATGATGATCGTCATGGATTTCTTGAGCTCAACTACACTTTCTATCCTAGTCCGATACCTTAGCTATAGTAGACTAAAAATCAACACTTTTGATCACTAACATTGACAAACATGCTTGAGATAGCAACGCATGCAAGTTCGACCGAGCAATTCTCTAACAATCTCTCCCTTTGTTAATTTTAGTGGAAAAACTATTAATACATATGGAATACAAAAAATATATAAATAAACTTTGTAGCTTTTATTCCACATGTCGTCTAATCTTCAACATTACTCGAAATCTTCGTCACTTACAAGTACTCCAATGATCCCAAAGGTTGTAAGTTTAGCATCATCGTTGTTGAAAATCCATAGCTATAACAACGATAAAACAAGAGTTCTCAATCATTGTTATACAGTGTCATAGTATCATTACACAGCGTCAAAGTCCAATTGCATCACAACTTTAACAACAATACCATGGTGATACGTCACCCCCCCCCCCTTAGTCAATACTCCATCTCACATGGAAACCACCCCCCTTACATAATGATCCGAAAACCATATGTATTTGTAGTGTGAACTACATATTAATTCTCCCCCTTTTTGTCAATAAAATTGGAAAAGGTACATGTAGTTGCAGGATTTCCCACACTACACCCTTGTTAAGATTCTGCTATATTCAACTCATAATTGAAGATGAAAAATGACACTTTATTATTTTGGTTTCAGAAATGTTTACAGAAATGAGAGAATTCAAGATTACAACTATTCTCTTGAAGTTTCTCTCTCCTCAAGATTTTCTTAACTCTCAAAAATACATCATCATTTGATAGGGTGTAGAATGCATTCTATTTATTATCTATTGTTTATGATTTCTTTGCATTTTTCTTGTAAAATTATGTATTTTACGTGTGTTTTTGAGTTATTAGGTACTCTGGAGTCGCACGGAGGAAAAGAAGAAGAAATAATCCAAAATTGAGCAAAAAGGGTAAAGCAGTCATTTTGCAGGATAACACTATCTGGATCCCGGTAATGGTTAAGGGGAAGATCTTTGGAGGAATACTAAACAAATTCCATCTATGGTTAAGGGGTTGCCATCTAGGGTATCCCTTATCCAAGGGTTGTCATCACTGGGTAGCCCTTATCCAAAAAATGTTTGTGTTGTTAGCACCCAAATTGGGGTGGTCCCTGTACTTGGGGTGTAACCATCCACCTAACCCGATTTATTTAACCTAAAATTCTCTTGCCTCCATTATTTGCACCTGAAAGAGAAGAGAAGAGAGGTGAGAAAATTCTGAGAAATTGAGATGATGATTGAGAATTGTTGCTGCTCTAGATTAGTGAAGAATCAATGAAGCTCGGTAAAAGGAGTAATTGAATCTGAGATTAGAGCTGTTGTTGTCAAAGCTTGAATCTGTGTTCGAGACGAGTAGAAGCTGGGAATCGGAGATGGGTTTCTGAAATTCAAAATAAGGAAGAAGCAGAAAGGGTTTGTTATTGATGGGGATTTGAAGATCGAATTGAGCAATATAGAAGGGGTTTATGCTATTGCAGTCAGGATTAAATGGGTTCTGTGTTGGTGATGTTGTGAAACAGAGAAGAGATTGATGATAATGGATGTATGGGTTCGAATTACAAGAGCTTCTGTTAAAATGGGTGTTCGAATCCGGGATCAGAGAACGAGTTTTGTGTTGGTGGTATAGAATTGAGCTGGAAGAAGCTCCTGCTTGGGTTAAGAGTTTGAAGCTGTGTTCAATAGAAATTGGTGGTCGTTGATGGGTTGATGTTGCAATTAATCTCAGAGGTAGATTAGGTATTGAGTGAATAACCCAGTTGATGTTGTTGAATTTCATAGGCATGAGGATGAAGATTATCTGTTATTCAATCGAAGAAAAATAGAAATTGGTGGTGCAGTTTCAGTGTTAGTCTGTTGGAGAAGCTCAACAGAAGGGGATCTCGCTGTTGCAGAAATAGTAGATGAATGGAATGCTTTGTGAACTACTAAACTTAGATGTATGTTAGGTGTGCAGGAATTGAACAAATATGAGGCCTGAATTCGGCCGGGAAATGTCGCAAAAACAAAGTAAACTCTGTCAGAATTACATCTCGCCGAGTCGACTCAGAGATCCAAACGACTCAGTAACCTAAC
>JAJJWX010002767.1:0-53797 GCA_023529315.1 Papaver bracteatum | reverse complement strand
CCCATTTGAACAAATAAGAATTGTATCAGAAATAAAAGGGGGAAGGTGTGTTCAAAGCGATTTACAACCCAGAATGACGCAGCACTACAAAAAGAGAAATCAAGCCTTTGGTGGAACATCGCCAGCCCTCTTTTGCGCGACCTCGCGCCATTTAGCCTCTACCCACTCCTTGATACCCTTATAAACCTTCTCGCCCACCTCCTCTGTATGAGCGACGCGTTCATCCTCGAGCTGCTGGGTAAGCTGAGACGTGGCTTCTTCGGCATCAGCTAGCTTGGAACCCAAATCGGCCTCGACCTGTTTCAACTGTCGGACTTCCAGATCCAATTCATGAGAACGCTTCTGCTCGGTTACAAGATCACAACAAACGCGGAGTTATTTATTAAGCGAGGGTTTGGACAATTCCACAAGTGCAGAAAACATAATCCAATCTTAAGGAACCGACTCCACACATCATCTACAAGACCTGAAAGGGTGGTTAACACTGACTGAAGCTAGTCTACCGACTTGGACAATTCATCCTCGACCTTAGACAATTTCATGGTTAGTTCGTTATAGTGCTGCTCGTTGAACTCTTTGCTGGGGCAGTACTTATTGTGTTCGCTCCACTCGTCCATTAGTCGATTACGCGATATTTGGAGCACTGAAAGTTGCGATTTACTCCACTCTAGTTTACCCGCCACTTTGTTGAGTTCGCACACTTTGCCTATCAGATCACGGTTAGCTCTCTCTACTACATCTTTATCCCTCAGTATTTGTCGGCGATCTTCATGAAGGTCTCGGTTCTGCAATTGTAAAGCATCTACCCGTTGCTCTAAGTTCGTAACCAAAGCGGTCTTCTTAGCAGCTAGGCGTTGGGAAGAACCCAAGTGAGCCCGCAAATTGTCTATATCTTCAGGGGCATACTCAAACTGACGATAGAGTTCTAATTCATCATGAAGCACTTCGATCTCATCGGCCTGGCGATCTATATTACCATCCTTATTCGCAATTCTCCGATAAAGATTCTCCACTAAATCCTTTTCGATATCCCACTTCTTCTTCATAATCCTAAAGTCCGAAGAAGCATCTAAACCTATACTAGCTATCTCGGCTAGAAGAAGGATACCCGACTCAGGATACTGGCACGATAAACTCAATCAACTATAGCTAAGATTAAGGAATTATAACATACCTTGGGCATCGGCGAGTTTGATTTGCAGCTCGCGCGTGCGACTTTTTTTGTTCTGCAGTTGGAGCTGGAGAGATTCTACCAGATGCCTTTCCCTAAGACGATTGGCAGCATCCAACCATACCCGATTGAGAATCTGATACAAGTAAACAAGTTAGAATGGTAGGCGACTACAAGGAATAAACCAAGGGCAAGGCGTCACCCAAACAGGCAGAGTCACTCACCACTGTATCAAGAGTCTGGGCTATATCTCCGTACATGGGCACGGCATCAAGCATTTGCTCATCAGTGTACGCACCAAAGTCGGGGGAAGTCAGCGCTCCAAGAGAATTCATGATAGGGCCTGAGATAGTAAAAAAGGTTTCAACATTGGACGAGGACCCACCGGTAATCTGGGGCAGATGATGAAGTACTCTGATTCAGCATCAACAGTTTTTCCTAGCTCGGGCGCCTTCATGGGTTCTTGTTTGTCGGCCAATTCAGGATTAGCAACCACCTCAGGACCAACATTCTCGCCCATCTCCTTCCCTTCGCCATTGTTACCCGAGAAATCCTCGCCGTATATGTCATCTTCATCGGGGATATCGAAGATTGGTTTCTGCCTTGGTTGTGGCTTAGCAACAACATGCTTGCCCCTGTGAGGATTATGTCTAATAGGTTGAGGGTCAATCTCTTCCACATCGGCTTCATCACCGTCACGCCTAGGGAATTTCTGCACAAGGATTCTCGTCAGAACATGTGAAGGCAAATAATAGGGGCAAGTACATGTACTTATAATAAAAACATTGTGTTTGTTACCTTCCCCTTGTCCTACTAAACCCTTGTGCTAGTACCCCTTTTCCTCGACGATGCGGCATCCTTGGTAGAGTCTCCCTGAGGCTTTAACGACAACAAATATCCAACCCATGTAAGAACCAACAAGTTAGAAATTGAGGAAGATAGAAGGAGACACATACCTTATCAGCCCTGTCGTCATTAACTACCCAGAAAGGATAGGGCTCGGCCGGAAATGAAGGCGACAGAAATCTACCGTGTAGAATAGGACCTCAGACAAGGAGCGGAACTCGGGGATAGATTGGATCATTGGTGTGACGGGGTCGCCTGTTAGAACCTTGGCCCATGAGATCAGCATCTAGCATCATCCTCTCAACACCCTTGGGCATAGTTATGTGACGATGCGGACTGGCAGAAAAACCGGCAAGATCACCGTTGGTTGAGGTACCGGCTCGATAGTTGACAAGGAAATTGGAAACAGTATACTCAGGAGCATCATCGGGCTTATAGGTCGACCATTAAGCGGTGGAGCCACGACCATCTCGGCGATTTCTCCACTCATCCATAATGCGAAAAGTTTTGCTAGTCCACTGAGCAAGAGCGCGATAAGGCTTGAGATGGGAGAGAATCTCATAATAGAAAGGGATGTCAGGATTGTACAAAGGGAGACGAAGTCCTAGCTCTAGCTGACCCTGAGTAATGACCACGGACTCAGCCGACTGCTCATACTTATCCACGTCGGACTTCTTCAAGAGGCTGTTTTGGCCCGAGATCAGGGTAACTTCGTAATTTTGAAGATCGTACTTCTCTTTCAATTGCTCAATGAACTCTTCATCAGAGAGATCTTTTCCCCTTTTCTCGGACCTACAAGAAATAGAAGAAGAATCATCATGAAAGATAGATTTCATGGCGCGATCATCGTACTTAGAGGGACTATTAAAAGAAAACAGGGAAGCAAGGGAAAAAGTATCAATCTCGGAAAAAACATCATCAACACACCTTTTCTCAGTCATGGAGGGAGAAGAATCCATGGACGCGAACAGTGCAAAACTCGGAAATCGATAAAGGAGGTTGGGACGACGAAAATGTAACTGCAGCTACTGTAGCAATCGGAGATGAAGAGATGAAGGAAGAAAATCGAGAAGACTAGTGTTTAAGGAGGTAGAAGATGATGAAGAATCTCGAAGAAAAAGTTGCAGCGTATTGAGGCTAAAAAAGAAATGGTGAAGAAGAAGAAAGAGAATAGGAGCTGGACTATTTAAAGAAGAGAAGTTGTAACCGGCGCCGACAGTTACAGGTAATAAAGTGGAGTTAGTAGGGGACTGCATGGCGGAAATATCGGCATGAACGAGGACGTGGGAAGCGGGGACAACTTTATTCCACTCTTGTCTGCCACACGAGCGAAAGAAGGGGCATAAATGTAGGTGTAGATTATCCACAGGGCTAGGTGGCAACATGTTAAGCTATGATGTACCTAACGATGAAGAGACGAGAAGCACGGATAGAGACTGGCAGGCGCGAGAATTAAGGGACCATGTGGCTCGGACATGACCACCATATAGCTGTCGGACAAGACTTGACCCCAGATCCCTGACAGCTGACAGGCGAGATGCGTTAACCAAAGATATAAGAAGATACAAGTTATATCGGCCAACTGGAAGGGCGACATCGTACCAAGGTAGGCTCGGGTCAGGAAACGCGGAGGAACCTGATTACGTCGTCCATGTATACATAATAGTAGGCGATGCAAGCGGGTCCGAAATATAACTTCAAGATAGATAGATTGTGACTAACACCCTAGTTTGGTTGTATGCACTCCCCCATATAAATATAGAGACTCGTATCCAAGAGGAATGGTTGGAAATTTTGGAGAGAGACTAGGAATCACTCTAGAGAAAGAGAGTTGTGAACTATTTTATCTTGTAAGGAAGAGAGTTTAACTTGGAGAGAACATCATTGTAACACTTTAAAGTAATAAGATACATCTTTCACCCCCGTGGACGTAGGTAATCATACTGAACCACGTATATCCTTGTGTCTATCATCATTTCCATACTTTCATTTGCATGAGTAGAATATTTCTATCCTTTGGATGTAGGTTGTAGTAAAATGAATCTACACAAAAGATGAAAGGGTGAGTTTAAGTTACCAAAAAATGTTAGATTTTAGTATTGTAGGGCTTTACCAATTAGAGAGAGACCTTCCAGAAATTCTCGACAGCCATAGGATAACTAAGGCCAGGGAGGGGGTTTGGAAATAGTTTCGACCAACAATTGACGCGCCTCAGTTATCACTTCATAAGTTGCTTCATTTCCCCAAGCACAAAGATAATTTCTGATTTAAGCATCAATTATATCCTACAGTACTTTTATTCATATCCCCGGCTCTAGTCTTGTAATGTATTAAACAAATTCCTGATATTTCTCTTTTCACCATTGTCATCAGTAAAGAAGAAAGATATGGGAAGAATGTATCCCATTTTGTTAACCATTGTTTGCAATTTCCTTTCTTGAATCATTTTTGACAGTTTCCTACTCAATACATCCTCAACTATCACAAATAAAAGAGGTGATATGGGGTCTCCTTGTCTGAGGTTCCTACCAACTTGAAAATAGGTGATAAGGGGTCTCATTGTCAGTACATCCTCAACTATCACAAATAACCTTGTAGTCCTCCATTTAAGAAGACTTAAGTTCTTGGTGATTGAAGTAAAGTGTGTAGCCATTGAATTCCATTTTTCAGGAAACCAAACTCACTTAAGACCTGAAATAGAAACTTCCAGCTTAGAGAATCATAAGCTCGAGTAATGTCTAATTTCAAACCAAAATTTTCTTCTTCTTTTTTTATCTCTATCTCATTTATCATTTTTGATGCTAGCATAATTTTCCTTCAATATTTCTCCCTTTGATAAATGCACGCTATTGAGGTGATACTATTTTATCTATAGTGCTTCCCAATCTTTGTAGCCGGAATTTTAGTAAAGTACTTTGAAAATGAAACTCATGAGTCTTATTGGTATAAATTGATAAGCTCTTTTAGCATTATTTACCTTTGGAAATAACTTCAACATATTTGAGTTTAACCCTTTTGGAATGAAACTTCTCTTCCAATAGAACTTGACTGCCTATGTAAAGTCAGTATCAATAATTTTCCATGTCTTTCATAGATCCATATTGAAAAGGCGTCAGGTCCTGGTGTATTATCCTGATTCAAATCAAAAACAACTTTTTTAATTTCTTCAACTGTTGGAACAACTCAAAACATTTTATTGTCATCTTCAGTTACAACCTATCAAATGGAGTCAAATATGCCTTTATCAAAATTAACTTCCTGACATCTAAATTTATCTTCAAAGTGAGAAACAAGAATATCAGATATATCATTTTGAGTAGTTGTAATTTCACCATCTTTTTTTTTAGCTCCACTATTAAATTTTAAGTATGTCCGATTCTTAAGTTGACATGAAAGTATTTTGAACAAGAAGTTTGTTGCAAAAGTATTTATTGCCTACCTCTGGATGTAACTAAACTATTCATTTGTACTTTATATTCCTGATTTGTATCCGACACCAATGAAGCTTACAATACCTCATCTTTAGGTTGTTTCAAATTTTCTCTTACATCTCCAAATACAGCTCAATTCCACTCATTGATATCCTTTTTCAATCTTTTAAGTCTTACTCATAAAAATAAAGGCAGGAATCAATTGATTCCAAGATTCCTGAACTTTTGGTAGAAATCCTAGATAGTTCATCCATATTTTGAGTGCTCTAAAGGGACATTTACAGGTTTAGGGATATCAGCATTTGCACCATACAATATTCCATGATCAGAAACTCTTCTCACTCCAACTTTGTAACCCCAACTAGATAAAGATAAAGCCATTTTTCGTTAAAACCGCTTTATCCAAGTTGCAAACAATCCTTAAGAACCCACTCTATTATTATACCAAGAATATTTCAATCCTATTTTTGGAGCTCGAATTAACCCACTGTTGTGAAGAAAAATATTGAATTATAACACATAAATTCTCATAGGTCTAAGTCCACCCACTTTTTCATCATATCTAAGTATTGTACTAAAGTCTCCCGACACCATCTAAGGCTTATTCATTTTACTCATTTTCACTAGCTCCAGCCATAAATCTCTTCTACTAACTGTCAACGAAGCCGCATGTACTCCTATAATTAATGTACCTCACACCTCAAATGTTATAGCTTGATTTGTGTTTGACACAATTACATGGCACACTAATATAAGAACTCCATAAGATCCATATATTTCCCTTTTCATATCAATATAATTATGAATGACATCGTAATGCATACCAGGGAGTTTCAGTTTTTTACAAAAATCAGCAAAAAATCTAACTTTTGGTTCTGCCAGAATGACTAAGAAGGACAGAAAGAGTGCACTAAACTTCTTAGTTTGTCTTTGGCCCTAGTTCTCCTCAGGCCTCTGACATTCTAAAAACTAACTTTTATCTAGGATATTTAATTTGAGAAGATGTAGTACTTCTTTACATATTCCCTTTTTTGGAACACTTGATTGAGGGATACTTTTTTTAATTGGGGGATATTTTACTGTAGCTGCCATACCGGCAATCCATCAACCATGCCGACAGATATCCCCCAATTAATCCATGTATTCCCCAATTTGGTGTTCCTTTTTTGTTGTTATTTCCAACTAAACTTGTAGCTTGCTTTCTATTTGTTATTTTACTCATTACTTTACTAGGTTTATGCTTATTTTTAGAATTTTCAACCCCACCATCTAAAACATTTTCTCCCCTTATTTGTGAAGGGATAACTGTTACCACACGGTTAATATATAAGGAGAGCTAGTAATTACCTCCAACATGTTTCCAATAGTTAAAGCAGAAAAATCACAATTGGAGTCCAAAAATTCATAATTAATATCTTGAGGGGCTTGCAATTTACCTGAAGAGAGTCTCGCTTCTTGTTGAAATTATATATATCCACTTTTATCAACCTCTTGTGATTTTGGAAGTATTATTGCATCCACTATCTCATCTTCACTTTCACATATCTGCTCAAAAGCATGTCTACTAGAATTTCCAATCTCATTATTTTCCATCCTCTGATTATTCAAAACATTCTCTGAAGTATTAAAACATATACCAAACCCACCTAGATTCAAGGTAGTTGCATATACCTGAATTGGTCTTTCCTCAGATTTACCAATATTTAAAATAATTCTCTCCTTCCAATATTCTATACTTAATCCAGGGAAATGAACCCAAACAAAAGTTTAAGTTGATTTTTGAGTCTCGGGATTAAAGTTAGGTTCTCATACTCTGATTCTAAATGTTTGAGCCTCCTTAACAACCCGATAACCCCCTTATATATGAATCTTATCTTCCTCATTATAAAGTTTAACTATAAAGAATCCTTTACCTAAAGGAATAAGTGGAACAATATCTTTGAGTTTCCATTGTCTTCTCAAAGAATATTTTGCTACCTCTATCTGTTTTTTGTCCATAATTTCATGTGGGGTGAATAGAGAAGGAACATCACCATGTTTTCCACACTATGGAAGGCTCAAGATATCAACGAAAGAAACACTAAAATTAAATCTAGAATTTTTTTGGATTTGATTCAGAATATGAACCTGATCCTTTTTCCGATCTATTTTTGTTAATCTCCGACATGTTTATTAGCATTTAATATCTAGAATCAACATAATTATCAACTCCGATCATTGAATCTTTCTGACACAGACTTGAATTAATGAAGAAATTACACAAAAAACAGAAAAAATCTGAAAAGTAAATGAACGAGTCAATCGCAGATTCTCAGACACTCTCTCTCCTTAACTCAGCCGAGTCAAGGGTGAAGAATCTCGAGAAAACTCTTTAAAACTCGGGTTGAAGGAGTTTTATCAAATCATAATCACAAATTAATGATGTGGTTCAAAGGCTAGGATCTTCATTTAAGATCTGGAATACTTGAATCCCGAAGATAATAAAAAAATTAAAACTCCTCGATAAAGATCAATTAAAGTTTCCGATTACTAATAACTTGTCGATTTCAAGCTTCACATTTATTAAAGATAAAAAACATGTAAATTCCTAGACAATCAAGTCAAGCATATGATCAAATCAAAATGTCAAAGTCTTCGAATCTTTTTAATCTTCTAAAGTAACAACCTGCAAATAACCTTGATTTTACTATGATTTGTCGCAAAGAACTGAGTCTATCAACATTCGAAAGTCAATAGTTTTTTTTCCAGATAATTTGAGTCACTTGAATATATTATATCCCAAACTTCAAATTTCTTGAGTGGCCTTGTATCATAAAAGAAGGATCCTGGAACAAATAAGAATGCTTATTGAAGATAATATTTGTCATCTTACTATATATAAATCCTAATTTCAATGTTTAAAACTCCAATGATTTTCAACCGCTTATTTCCAGAGTAGTAATTGTGGTGTTATAGTCTCAGAATGTGTTAATTTTTGGTAGGAACGTAGAGATTTGTAAGAGCAACACATCCCTAAAGTATTAACTTCAAGTCTTTGATTAAAAAAATGACGTCCAAAGTGTGAGATAGTGTGAAAATAATATTGTGAGTGGATCATATCTAAAGAACTTTTTGAAGAGAAACGCAGGGGGGAAACTTTGTAATGGAGGTAAAAAGCCATGCAACAATTATTTTGGATTTTTGGTCTTCCACAAATTTATTCACGGGCCTTAGTTATTTTAAATTCCTTTCGCCAGGCTTCTAGTTGTAATTTATTTATTTTTGACGTATTCATTATTAGAATTTTCTCCTTTACTGATTAAAGAAATGTTTGACACACAATCGGCGACTTTTCTTGATTTGAATTACCACCTTCTTACGCTCATGCATTCCGGCCGTTTTTTTTTTTTTTTGTTTGTTTGTTTCTCGTAATGCATTTTCTTATTGAATTCATCAATTGAAAAATGATGATAATAAACCTCTAGAGCTGCTTCTTGGGTCGCCTTTCTCGTTTTTGGCCATTTGTTGACGAGGACCATCATATCTTCCTTGATTACCATGATTCATGAAAATTAAGATTATTATTACCATGAATATATATACGCCAGTATGGATATAAGGGGACGAGTTTGTTTCTTGCGTGGAATATTGGATATGCGTGAGAAACATGGGTAGTATATATGGCGGTGCATAACCGTCCAAGAGAACTCTTTCACTATCTTGCTGCTCATTTTAAATCGAAAATTTCAATTTTCAGTTTATTCTTACCGCTCATTTTGCATCTATTCATTTAGATCATCCCCAAGAATTCATTTTATATAAGCAAGTTTTAAAAATGTTTGACATTATTAATATCATTGATATAATCAAAAAATATTTCTTCAAATTACACCGCCTTCTTTCTTGTTTCCATATATGGAAAATCAAATGTTATAATTTTATTACTATATCCATAGAGGGACCACTTTTCTCTCTCCTTTTTTCTCTTTAATATAAAAAGTGGACCACTTCTCTCTCCTCTTTCTCTAATAGCAAATAAGTGGGGACCAAATAATAGTTTAGGAAAAAACATAAAAAAGTGGCTACAATGATTGATTTTCTTAATTTTTGTGAAAACCAAACTTGACTATTTTTTAGAAACGGAGGGAGTAATATATTTCGGAATACGAACTCTTAAAAAAGTCATCTTTTTCAAAAAAAAAATATTAAGAGAAAAAAAACATATTTTCAAACTGGAAAAAATTAGCTAAGGCCGACTTGGCCGATTCTGCCGGGCAGCAAAAGCATGGCCGCTAGACCAAGAACAACCTACCGGCCGACCTTAGCCGCTCGTTTGATGCTTGACCCCGTTAAGTAAACACCCTAAAGTTTCTCTCCCTTAAAACCCAAACAGTCCCTTAATAGAAGGGGAAGATAACCCTTGTGTTTGTTTCTCAAAGTCGGCTACTCACATCTCAGACTCGGACAACAAAAAACATTTCTTGCTAAAACCCTAAAGTGATTGAGATCCCTTCTTCTTCTTCAGCCATCAACACTCTCTGTAGATCGTCTGTCATACACTAGGAGGGTTTGAAATGGGGAACTTTAGTATGCTTTCAGTAAATTTAATCTCCAACATCTTAACACGTTTACCAACAGAATCGGTTCTAGACTGCAAGTTAGTCTCTAAATCATGGAATAATGTCATGAATCGTCAACAATTTTCTCAGTCTCACTTGGATCACTGCCTTAACAATCTTGATTCTGCTGGTGGTAAGTTTACTTTCCTTACTGTGAACGACAATCCAATCTATGCATACAGACTGTTTCATTTTGTAGAATTTTTTGATGATAATTCTTCTTCAGAGGAACAACCGTTTCATAGAGTTACAAGAATGAAACTAAACCCTGCTCCGTTTAAGTATTACAATTTTACTGGCTCCTGTAATGGTTTAGTTTGTCTTAATGGGTGCCATGATAATGAGTGGGTCAACTATGAACCTGTTTATATATGTAATCCCATCACCAGGGAATGTGTGTTTCTGCCGGAATTTGAGAGAACAGATGATCGTGGTGAACGATTGGTGACTGGATTTGGTTATGTTTCTAAGACGAATGAGTACAAGGTTGTTAGAATGTATAAATTGTTGGAAGAACCCAATTCTGTACATGTTGAGGTGTACACACTTGGAAGTGGCAAGGGATGGAGGAACTTAGGGAAGAAATTCGACAAAGACCTGGATTCGTTTATTTCTATACGTGGCGTGCTTGTGAATGAATCTCTTTATTGGAAGCTTAAAAATGGTGAAATTGTGGCTTTTGGTTTGGCTAATGAAGAATTTGCGGAAATACCTACAGCTTTTCCCACTAATTGGAATTTCAGACTTGGGGTTTTGGGGGGTTACTTATCAGCTGACCGCTATGATAAAGATATGAAAACTTCTGTAATATTTCTACTGAAGAAGAATGAAGATGGGTCATTGGGTTGGATTGAAGAATTCAGTATAAGCAACACAGATGCACAAGAAATTGTCATAGATCCCCTTGTCCTCACGATTAGGGGTACAGTTCTATGTCGCTCAGAGACAAAGGTCCTAATTCATGACCTAAATTCTTCGTCTTCAAAAGTGCTTGTGGATTTTGGTAAGGATAAAGCTATATTTCAAGCAATCCCGCATATGAACACCTTGGTTTCATTGAAAGCACTAGGAGAAGAAAATACAAAAACAATGGAAACTGTTGATGTACCACTACCTGAAGAGGTTAAATTTAAAAACCCATGGGAGGATAGGTTTTATCAATTGCGTGTGCAAGATGGGGATGACGAGTTTTATCGAATGTGTAAAATAAGCGGCAGTAGAAAGGTATGTATCTGTCCGTACCTACATTAATCTGGTAATTTTCTTGTGAGTGTGGGTCTTGCAGAAAGTACTATTTCATGTTTATCTTCTTTCTTTTTGAGTTTCCAAAGCAGAGTTTAGCTATGTTTCTTGGCTATTGTGCTTCTTTTTTCTACCGCTGTCTAGCTGGATTAAAGCTTAACGTGATACATATTTTATAGCTACTTTTGTATTCGGTGACGAAGTTTTACAGTAGAGTAAGGTTACAGCTTAGATGCATACTGTGTTATCAGCAATTGGACACCTTATTCACTAGCAAAATAATTTGTGTATGTTGTGGCTACATCGTAATATGACCCAAATCACCTAATATGACAGTGTGTCACAGCTCCATTGCATGAATATGAAGATATGGATTTATAAACTAGCATTGTTTCATTCTCTGTAACAATTAACCAGATTTATGCTTCTACTCTGAATTAAGTGCTATGAATTGGGATAATTGTCTGTCTCTTAATAATCCTGTGTTTGATTTCCTTCTCCAAGACAGGGTTCACTTATAGCTAGGCTCCTTGAACCATATTACTGGGAATTAGAAAACTATGTTTCTGTTGCAAGCAAGGATTTCAGCTTCTTTGTCTGAGAACGCTGTATTAAGCACAGTGAATTAAGCTAATTGTCTGTCTTTTAATAATGCTGCATTTGATGTCCTTCTCTAAGACAAGGCTCACTTATGGCTAGGCTCCTTAAACCATTTGCTGGGAATTAGAAAATTACGTTTCTTAGATTAATATTTAACGTGGTACATATTTTATAGCTACGTTTGTATTCGGTGACGAAATTTTGCAGTAGAGTAAGGTTACAGCTTAGCGGCATACTGTGTTATCGGCAATTAGACACCTTATTCACCAGCAAAATAATTTGTACTCCCTCCGTCCTAGTTTAGATGCTAAAATTGGGGATTTTTTTTTGTCCTAGAATGCTTGCTATACTTCATATTTTTCCACCTTTTATCCTGATTTGCCCCTGACTTGGAATCATACCATAACATGGAGAATTGTGTATTTCAATTTTCAAGACACTCTTAAATATTTTTCTCTATATATTTCCTCTAATTTGAATTTTTCCAACTAAATAACAAAACCTAGACATCTAAAAACTAGGAACATTAAATACCAACCTAGGGTGATTGTGGAAAAAAATTTATTCTCTTTGTGTTTCTTAATCTTTGTGCAAAATCCTATTTTGGCATCTAAACTAGGACGGAGGGAGTATATGTTGTCGCTACTTCATAATATGCATTATATGACCCAACTCACCTAAAGCCACAGCTCTGTTTTGCATGAATGTGAAGCTATGGATTTATAAACTAGAAATGTTTCATTCTCTGTAACAACCTACATGATTTATGCTTCTACACTGTATTAACTGCAATAAACTGAGCTAAATGTTTGTCTTTTAGTAGCGCTACATTTGATTTTCTTCTCCAAGACAAGGCTCACTTATGGCGCCAGGCTCCTTGAACCATATTACTAGGAATTAGAAAATTATGTTTCTGTTGGCAGTAAGTATTCCGGTTTCTTCATCTGAGAGGACGAGTGCACGTATAAATGGTTGATACACCCAATTAGCGCCTGCCTGTATGGAACTGTATGTCTGCAAACCCTGTACTTAGGTTCTCTATTATTGCTAATGCAGTAGAATTTTGTTATTAGTCTTACCAATATATGCTTACGAACTTAGTGCTTTAGTTAAAGACTCGCATTAATCTAACATTCTAGATTGAGTTCTGAATATTGTTTAGAGTACCTAACCACCAGCTACTTCTCTCTGTCTGTTTAAAGTTACCTTTTTTCTTTCACGGCCAAAGCATTTAGTATATTTTGCTTCATCAGATTGGTTGCATCCGGTTCTGCACCTTTACCAGCAACCAATTAGCGCAATACCAGCTTCCTCAATATTTAAACAATTCAACACATTGAACTTCAGTGCAGTTGTTAGGATATATACAGTGTATGTCTGGATCCCACCCAAGCAGATTTGGATTTGGATTTGGGATTACTTCCATTTGTTGTAGCTCCTCCCATCTTTTGTTCCCTTGAAAAAGTTAATTGCTATTTTGTATCTGGTTCTGCATCCTTGAAAATTACCCGCAGCTCGATTATTCAGTTCCTTTTCTCTCTAAGATATGTGGATTTTGTCTGGATCCTACCGAAGCAGTTGTTGCTGAAACATCTGGTTCCAAAGGTAGCTCAAGGCCAAGCTAGTTTAAATCTTTCCCAATCGTGAGACTCCATCCTTCCCTACTGAAGCAGTTGTTGCTGAAACATCTGGTTCCAAAGGTAGATCAAGGCCAAGCTAGTTTAAATCTTTCCCAGTTGTTGCTGAAACTTCAATGTAAACATCCGGTTCTGCACATTGCTGAAGCAGATGTTTATTTATGATGCTGCGACAGGAAATCTGTGGATTACTCCATACTTTGGGCATCTTATGGATGGAGTAAGTTACTTGTGTTTTTGTTAGTTTTCTTATTTTCTTATGTTAGTTATATTAATCTTGATAGCTACGTCAGCGGTCAGGTCACTACTGCATCTGCAGTTGGTAAAATAATAACTAGATAGCCTAATTGAATTGCCCTGTGAATTCATGGAAACCATTTTTTACATCGAAGTATTGCTAGCAATGTGTGGTAGCTAGCTGCAACAAGGAGTTTATGAAAATTATGAGAAGATGTCTCATAAATGCTTTCAGCTAGCGTCTAGGTGTTGTTTGTTGCGATGAGCAAGATACAATGCCTCACTTGATGTGCTTATGTAATTTCAGTCACATTTTCTGGAAATGGTCGGGAGAATATTTTTGGCTTTTTTTGTATCCATTTTTTTATTGAAGAGGTGATGTCCTAGGTAAAACATAAAAGTCCATTTGTGAAGGAGTTGTGGCCAACTGCTTCTTGTGCTAAACAAGGTATTATGCAGTTGGTCTTTGAAGGTGGTTTACAGGATGAAAGGAAAAATGTGGAACTAAGGTTCTACTGTTCTTGGCACACAATGAACTTGTACAGCCTCGAGTTTCACAAAAAAAATAAAAAATCCTCTGGCATGTTCCTGACATACAGATTCATGCCTTCATGAGAGGGAAGTTACCTCGGATTTTCTGGTCTAGATGGAGTTTCATCATTTGTCAGTCTCTCCTTCAGATTCAAACTTTAGAGAGACCAATTTCTCAGTAGATTGTCTTGCTAGATAAGGGGCTACTCTTGGCCACTGGTGTAGGTTTTGAGGGAGTGGTGTATATCGGGTATTGATGATAGTATCACGTGATTATTTGATTACGTGGTTTGTGTTTTCTCGTCTTATTTGCACAGCTAGGCTTGCCACATATGACAAGGAGCATAACATGGAGGAGTTTAGAGCATCTTATTTTTTTTAGTGACACATGGGATTTTAGACCTTTGTTTTAATTTTTTTTTTTGCTCGATCAATGTAAAAAAAAATTATTTTTTTTCGGTCCGTGAGTTATAACCCCAAAGGTGTCACTACCCATCCACAAAAAACTGATCAAAACAAAAGTAACACAAAAACCCCAACAAAACAAAAGTAACTCGCGGTTAATGAAACCAAAATTTGGTTTCATCATAAAATTTGATGAAACCCTAAAGAATTTGATGAAACTAATTTTGAAATTTGGGGTTTTTGTATCAATTTTTAAAAATTTGGAGTTTTTGTATCAATTTTGTTTAAGATGGAATTTTAATGGATCCTCACATTTGAGTAGGATTTTTGTACCACAAGTTTGGTCATCTTGGGTTTTTATGAATAATTTTGTTTTTTTTTTTTTTGTAAAATCACATTTCAATTCATTCAAACCAAAATGATGATTACAAGATTATCAAAACCACCAAAATACAAGATATTCAAAACCCAAATGTAAAATTTTATTGATGATTACAAGATTATCAAAATCACCAAAATATAAGATATTCAAAACCCAAATGTAAAATTTTATTACTAAAGGGAAGCCAAACTTACCAGAATTTTAGAAAACAAAAACAAAGCAAAACAAAAACAAAAAAGTATTTCTAGGCCCATATATAATAGCCCATGCCCTAACAGAATCTATAATATCTTTGTTATGGATTCTCGAAAGCACTTTGTTTGACAAAAGGCTATGAAATCAAAGTTTATTTTTGTGGACATAGAGGATTGGACAAATATGAAGGTAGTTGATGCCCCCATAGAAGGTGGACTCCAATTTTGTTGTAGTCCAGTGATGAAGGTCTTTACTACACTTTGGGGTGTGACATGAACCTTCTTGCAGGTCAAGCCAAATTTATGGAGAATGTTGGAGCACACATTTTATTAAACTTTTTTGACTAAAGATACATTAAGAAGGATGACCATTGAAATTAACATACCCCAACGATGTTAGACAAAACTTTGTGGAGAGAACTAACCATTTGTTGAGAAAGGTTTCTTGTCCTGCCTTTCTCTAGTCTAAGTCCCAAACAGACAACCAAAAATCATAGTTATAGTAATTGTAGTCTTGGAAACCAAGAACACAACACATAATAATCTAATTATCTAAAAAACAATTATGGGGCAAGCTCCAATGGCAAAGATGCCGAGATCTTCTAGCTTCATGGAATTAAAGTTCAATTTATCCAAAAATATGATTTTGTCGTTATGCATTGAGAAAATTTTTTGCATATTAAATTTTATGCATCAATTTTTTATATGTATTTCCCTTTTGAAAAATTCCCTAAAATGAGGATCACCTCCGATTTTTTCGTGAAAAACAAAAATTTGAAACTTATTTTTAAAAAGATTTCCAACGATATAAAATTTGTAAAATTCTAAAAGGCGTTTTTTAGAATGGAACTTAAAGGCAAATTTTGCAAAGAGTTATGTATTGATTCCCTAATAATTTCATATAATTATGGGTGTCACGGTATCAAAAATTAATTGTGGGTTTGACAACGATAATATTATTTTTTTTGGGTCTCCCCCTAATTTCCCCGAAAGCGAAAGCACTTATGAAATCAGGTTTATTTTGAAACTTCTCTACCATCTTTTGAACTGCCCTTTTATTTCCCTATAGCCATGACTTATTTTTATTATCTTCCATTATTTATGCTATGAAATTTGTAGCTATCCCCATTATTTATGCTATGAAATTTGTAGCTATCCCCAAGCCCCTAGCTTCAACAAATAAGAAGTCTCCTCCACTATCTCTACACTGAAAACCAAACCCAACATTCCCTGGATTCCCCCTTGATGCTCCATCACATCACACTAATATCTGGTTCAAAGAAGGAAGATAAAACCTCAACTCCATGATTTTCCGCACTCTCACTGGTCTTCTTTTCAAATCAAAGTTTTTGAGTACCTGAAAGTCATAACTACATTCCCACATTTCCCCTTTCATCCTTATTGCACATTCCTTAGTAAATTGCATAATCCTTTTTTTGAGTCTATTCATAACCATTTTCTCCTCCTCAAACACAATTTTGTTTCTCAAGAACCATAATTCCATCATTGTAATTGAAACAGATAATATCCATACTTCTTGAACTGCAGTACTCTTCTGTTTATCCCAATTTATTATATTAAAATATCACAGGTTGTGCGTAATTCAATCAATTGGTAAATCCAACCTTTGGTTGTTGATTGAAATTGATTGACACATGAACATTGGTCTTTGGTACCATTCAATTTGTTTCTCATAATAGTCAGGCTCGCGGATTTCTATCTGTTTGATTTGCTGATTACATTGAGAAACAGAGATATAACTCTTGGATGTATTTTCCTTGATTGTTTCTGACTGTCTAGTTGATTCTCTTGGAAATATATAGGAGTTAGTCCATACATATTTCCGAAACAAAATATTGGGTGTGGTTGTTAGATCCCTGCTTTTTCAAGTCGATTCAGTCATAGTACACATACCGGTTTGGAAACTTTAAACCAAAACCAAGTTCCGGAGTTCACAAAACTTTTTAAGTTTGCGTACCAGTTTGTAAAATTTCTACGAAACCTACATTCCGGAGTTCACAAAACTTTTAAGGTTTGCGTACCGGTTTGGAAACCTTAATATTTTCGCCGGTTCTGGAGTTCATAAAACTAAATTGGTTGTACCGGTTTGGAAACGCTATCGAGTTCTGGAAAACAGAACTGTTTAAGTTTGCGTACTAGTTTGGATACTCACTCAGGTTCCGTAACCACAGTTCAAGAATGGTTTGCATACGAATATGCATACCGATCTGGTTCACGAGTCGTACAAATTTTCATATGATATACTTAAGAACATGAGTACCACTAATCTGTAATTTGATATATGAAAAAGCGGGGGTACAACACCACACCCAATATTTCGTTCGGCAATCGGTATGAACTAAACCTTAATAATATTCCAAGAGAAAAAACTCAATCAAAGAATAATACTAAAGAGTTTATCTCTTTTTCTCAAATTAATCAGCAAATCAAACAGATAGAAATCTATGAGCCTGATTGATATGAGAAATACTTGGACGGTACCAAAGACCAATATCCAAGATCAATCAAAATCATATCCAACAAACAAAGTCGAATTTATCAATGATGATTGATTAATGCACAACCTGTGATATTTCAAATATAAAGATAAACAATATAATGCGTAAAAGAAATAACACAGACACCAGAAATTTTGTTAACGAGGAAACCTCAAATGTAGAAAAACCCCAGGACCTAGCCCAGAATAAACACACACTGATTATAAGTTGTTACACCAATTTTCTACTACCTATTCGGACTAGATGTAATACCTGCTTCAGCTGTCTGTATTCAAGAATTTATAGAAGATTACCGATTCTGTTTAGGAATTATTCTCGTAAAACTTCTAGCAGAACACAAATTCTCTTTAGAAGTTATTCTCGAAAATCTTCTGGAAAAACAAGGTTCTCTTCAGAAGCACTCTCAAAAATATTCTAGAAGAACGTTAGTTCTCTTTAGAAGAAGCAACAACACGTTGATACTTTTCGATCCTTTTGTTTTCACAAAAACACCGATTTGATTTCCCTTTAGATGTGAATCAAGGTTTTGGAAATCATGTGTTTGTTTTGAGAAAAACAATTACTAGGTAAAAGTAATATCAAAACAAACTTGTAGATTAGGGTTTATTATACTCTTCAAAAATAGGAAGAGAAACCTAATGATTCTACAACAAGAACAACTAAAATAAATCTAGAGATATCTTATATAAAACTTCTTAAGGATTTTTACGAGATACCTTAATCGAAGTTTTCTTTCTAGCTTCCGATTTCGATTAACAAGTGTTGGTATACGATCGGAAACTGAAATCTATCAAAACCTATGGTTTATGATCAACCACTCTTGAATGGTTTTATATCAGAAGACAAAACCTTACAAGAGGTGAAAAACCTAGATTACAAGTTGTATAATCAATCACGAAGATTAAATCCAACTCGGCTTTGTGATCCCCAAAACAAAGACTTTTATTTACACTCTTGTTCATGAAGAACAGAAGACATGGGAGCTTATACCAATTTTCCAAAGGGGATGTAGTTGCAGGAAATCCTACAATACATCCCTCACAAGAATTCATAACAATCAACACATTTCTAAAAATCAAGAACATCACTTTTTATTAATTGAATATAGAAATCTTACAAGAATGAAATAAAATCAAGAATACAACACTGTTTTGGGGCTTTCTCTCTCCTCAAAACTTTCTCAACACTCTAAAAATTATCTCTCCTCCTTGAGCCTATTCAGCTCTTTATATAGCTTTTTACATAATGGATGACATCTATGATATCCCCTATTTTCGGATCTGACTCGCGATACTCTCGCAAAGGTTTCAGTGTTGATCTTCGTAAACACTCTGATCTTCGCAGGATCGTCACACTTCTTTCATGTTTCCGCTATCGTCACCTGTTACGTCATTCTCCAAATCATCCTGCGACACTCGCAATATGTTGTAAATGACAATTTTGCAGGCGAGTTGTTGTTGCGATATTCTGATCCTACATCTTGCCTCTTCTCATATCTTCTCTGAGAAGGAGAGAATGTCATGAGAAACCGTTTTCCAAAATGCCGCAACGCCGAAACTGTTCATCTTATTACGTTTTTCTATCGACAAGACTCCATAAATAAAGGGGTTATCGCCTGCACGTGTGAAACATTTCTCTTTTTACCGGCATATTCAACGTTATCCAGTCATTATTCTTTGCCTATTTAAGGGGAGATCTAGGAGAGAAGAAATTTTATTCTTTTACTTCTTCATCTTCCTCATCTTCACACTCTATGTATATTTTTATCGTCTGCAACTTTTCCCCCTCTTCACGAATTCACCTGCTACTGCTTCCATGGAGTCATCAAGGTTAGTTTTCTTCTGATTTTGCTGAAAATGATGAAGTTTTCTTTCTAATTCTATTTTATTTTACGTAATTCCCATACTATTTCTGTTTCAGCCAAAACACTTCGGGTATTAAGATTACCATTCAGAACCCTAATGCTTCTAGAGACTCGCAGCCAAAGGTCGTTGTAAAGAAAAGAAAGGCTGCGAATAAAAAGGTAGTAAGAAATACTATTTCCTTAATAACAATAGTGTTGCCTCTATTTCTTATCTATATTGTTATTCGCATGGTGATAAAAATGTCAACACTCCCCCAAAGAAATCCCGTCATCTTAAGGTTATGGAAACTGTTGTATAATTCCCTTCACTCATTATTCCGAAACCTCTCGCGATCTCTTCGCAAACTGAGCCTTCCATTCGCGAGAATATTTCCTTAGAATTCATCCCTTCAACCGATCTTCTTACAAATGAAACCCCTGTGGTTAAACCTTCTGCGAATAAAGTTTCTTCTTCTCTTAATGTTAGTGTTTCTCAAATCGATTCTTCGTTGATGTCAATTTCTACTCTTCCTCAAACTTTACCTTCACTTGGTACATCTATAATGGAGAATGATTCAATCCCTCAGTCTTCTGTTATAACTACTTCTTAACCTAGATCTTTTCTTTTTTCCAAAGAAGTTGTAGAAGGAATATACATTGCCTTTAAATCCTTGTTTGATGTTTTAGATGATGTCAAGAAGTCCCCCTCTGACCCCGTCAAGTCTAGTGCCTGCGAGGTTCTAAGCAAGTTTTTAGGTTCTGATAGAATCGTTTCGCAAACAACTTTGAAGAATGAAGTTGCTATCTTGACTAAGAGTCTCCAAGAGATGACTCTAGAACGTGATGCTCTTTGCCTTGAAAACCGCAAATTCCAGAATATTTCGCTAGATCGTGAAAATCTTCGCAAGAAGAATGAAGAATTAAAAGGTATAAACTTCTTATCTTTGCACTTAACTTGCCTGTTAGCAATTTTGTTCTTTCTATGTTGACTATTCTTAAGATCCTTTTTCGTACGCTAAGATTTAAACCAGAAACGAGTAATGGAAAGATATGAATTTGAATCCCTCGCGGAAGAAGCTCTTGTGGATAGAGATATTTGGATGGATAAATATAACCGATTAGATAATCTTTATACATACTCTGTTGATCATATGTATAATCTTGCCGAGGAGAATGCCCAATTAGTTCAGAAGCATAATTTATTAAGTAATGAAATATCTAGCCTTTCTTACACCTTGACTAAAGCTAACTTGGAGATGGGAACTTTGACAGAGGAGAATATGACCCTATCTCAAGAGAAGAGGATCCTTTTAAGTAAGGTGTCAATATCCTCGCAACAACTCATTTCTCTTCAAAAATTATGTAATGATTAAGAAAAATCTCTTCGCTTGTTTAGAAGCGAACTTAAGGAAGTAACAGAGTCATCTATCGCTGAGAAGAATATACTTATCCAGGGTAGGATATCTTTAATCGTGAAGGAAAGTCAACTAAAAGAACAATACTCCAAGTTAGAAGAATCTCATTCCTAGATTGCGAAAGAAAATGCCTTTCTTATTTCAAAAGAGAAAACCCTTCAATCTCTCCTAAAAGGTTTAGTTGGAGATAAGTTTGATGATGCGATGGATCATTTGGAGAATAGTTGCATGGCCCTAATTCAATATCTTATTTCACATAAGGAAGGTAGTCATAAAAATTTGACTTCCTTGTCTATCTATTCTTTATGAAATGTCCTTTTGTAATATTTACTTGCGAATTCTTCCCCTTATTGATCCTTTTGTGTTCTTTCGCAGAATCCGAGAAAAATCTTCACTCTAAAATCTCTGTCTTGGAGTCGAAATATTCTGCAGTTCGCAAGGAGAATGCATTACTTGATGCTTCCTTTGCTCGTTCTCGCGATCGGGCAGACATGAGACTTGGTTATCTTGCCTACTTTAAGGACATTCAAGATAGGAATCATCAGAAAGCTTTCCTTCGCCAAGTCCATCTTCAATGTGAAGTTCTTGTGAATGAAATTTTGTTGTCAAACTCTCTTCCTTCTACATCAGTCGAACCTCTAAAATTAGATGATGATGAAATTTCTTGTCCCGCTGATAGTGATTTTGATTATGAAAGTGGTGAAGATGTTGCCTCTTTGGATGGTGAAGAAGAAGTTCCCATCCAAAGTGGTGAAGAACAAATCCCTCAACAAGAAGTTACTGTTGGCGAAGGCCAAAGTGGAGATAAGGTTGGGGTGAATCAAGGTGAATAGGAAGCTGGCAAAAGGAGAATATGAATGAAGAACGTCTGCCATCTCCTCCTGGAGAAATTGACGATGAAGCTTGAATTTCTTATCTAGTTTTTCTCTTCTTGAATTGTTTCCATTTCGCCCTTTCTTGTGGATTATGTACTTTGTTTTATTTTTAAAATTCAGCTGCTCTTGTAATTACTTTTGGTTTATTTGCTGGCAAGAAAGATAATGATTATGGTTTATTAATTCCCATACTTGCCTCTCATTATCTTTCTTGTAAAGGACAAGTTTTCCTGCATGAAAGAGAACAATTAGTGTTTATAAAATTTTGTGGTCTTATTTTGCCTTCCTAGTTAAAAGTCTTATTTTGCCATCTTTTATTTCGGCGACAAAATCGCAGGTCGTCTTTGCACTTTCACGCAAAAACCCCTTGATCTTGCCTTATTTATCTTTTCTTTTGATTTTTGTTGCGACAATATGATAGGTCTAAATATTCTTGCGAAAATAAAGCTCCATGACATTATCGTCTTGCGACGAAATCGCAGGAAGTCCTTACACTTTCATGTACTGACCCATTGATCTCGTCTTATCTTTTTCTTTTGTATTTTTTCCTCTTCAGGATTGTTTCACAAATATGACAAGCCTAAATAATCTTGCGAGAATATAGCCTCATGACATTTTCATCTTAAGACACTTATCAGCTCCCTAATGGAGGGTGCCACCCTTATCTTCCCCCTGGTTTCCCCTTCAAGGAGGCGTACTTCGGCCATACAAGACTAGATCCCCCTATCCGATCTTGACAACAACCAGTTATTTTCGCAGCCTCTTATCCCTTTTGCCTATATGGCTTATGGTTACGAGACTGCACCCTAAGTGGGTTTTTCTTCAGGCCGAGTGCATCATATCCAAGACTTGTCAAGAATGGCAAGGTACGCTCCAGACGCCCCTGGCACTCTTGAATCAACCGTGTACCCCGACGCCTTGGTCATATTCTGCACCCCTTAGAAGAGACCCTCAGTCGTCCAACCTAGATCATAAGTCTAGGTTGAAAATCCAAGGTATCTCTCCTGGATAGGTTTTTATGGACCCCCACATCTCCATGACTCAGGTTACAGTAGCGGTGTAACCTTTTCGCTGAGCCATGCGACAGATACCCCCTTATATGACGCACTTTAGGTCTTATATTTGCCTCTTGCGAAATTTTATTCGCGAACTAGGGTGTACGACATAAAGGTTCATCCCATTCTAATATGTCATTGATCTCTGCGAAATGTTCGCACATTAGCATTCTGTTTTGAGTATAGAATCTTAGAACTTCTTTTTCGAAAGATTTTTTTAAATATTCTTCTTGTTCCAACCATACATTGTTTCGCAAGCTACCCTTTTCCAAGATCTGTTATGGGTAATATCTTTTTAAATATAATCTGTTCCATGGTCTTCCAAGTCTTTGTCCCACATCTCTACCCTCAGGGTACATCAACTTATATGCCCCTGTTCCAACTATCTCTTTGATTATATAAGGTCCATCCCATTTTCTCACAAGTTTTCCGCCACCTTCTCGCTGATATGTTGGTGTTTCTCGCAGAACCAAATCCCCTGTCTGAAATTCACGTTTTTTGACACGCTTATTATATTCTCGCGCCAATCTTCGCTGGTAATTTTCCATATGTTGTAGTGCTTTTTCTCGCTTCTCCTCTAATTCATCAAGTCTGGTTAGAATCATTCCCGCACTAAGGTTTTTCTCCCAAACTTCTCTTTTTGTTGTGGGGATAGAAACTTCCGTTGGTAGCACAACTTCAACTCCATATGTTAAAAAAAAGGGGGACATTCCTGTAGCTTCTCTTCTAGTTGTATTGTAAGCCCATACTGCATTATGCACTTGTTCTCACCATGCTCTATGATTCCCTTCGAACTTCTTCTTCATTATGTCTGCAATTGTATTATTTGTTGCCTCTGCTTGTCCATTAGTATAGAGGGGTGGATTTTCCACATTTTATCTTAAACGCATTGAGTAGCATTTCTATATTCTGCCCCTCAAACTGTCTCCTATTATCAGATACCAATTGTGCCGGAATTCCAAATCTACAAATGATGTTCTCGAATATGAATGTAAAGATATCTTTGTCGCAAATATGTTGTACTGCCTTTACTTCTGCCCATTTTGTGAAATAATCTGTTGCGACAATTAAATATCTTTTTTAACCAGATCCGGGTAAGAACGGTCCCACAATGTCTAAACCCCACTTTCCAAAAGGCCATACATTTGTTGAAGATATTTATGATGCTCCAGGTGCATGTATTTTCTTTCCGTGTCGCTGATAATCTTCGCAACACCTTGATATTTATTTCGCATATTCATGCATATAAGGCCAATAATAACCTTGCATTTTCACTTTGTATGCCAAAGACCTTCCTCCACTATGATTGCCAGCATCTCCATTATGTAACATCTTCAACATTTCTTCTCATTCTCTTCGTGTTAAACATCTGAGTGATGGTCCACTAAAGGATCTTCTATATAACACCCCGTCTCTCAACTCGTAGTTTGTCGCGCGAATTTTTAGTTTGTGTGCCTCTAACCTATTTCTCGGTGTTTCTCCCCTTTCCAAATATGCATGAAGTTCTGCTCTCCAATCTTCAACACTGGGTATTTGTTCTTCTTCACCTTCTATCATCATTACTTCTACCTCTTCTTCTTCTTCTTTGTTTATAGATGGTGATAAAAGGGTTTGTATCTTTATGAATCTCGTAGATGGATCTGTCATCATACTTGAAATAAAAGCATAAGCATCTGCGAGTCTATTATCTTTACTTGATATGTGTCTCCACTTTATTTTTGGAATTTTCGCTGATAACTCTTCAACAATCTTCTTATATTTTTTCAAAGATGGTTCATTTGTAGTGTACTCCCACTTTATTTGGAGAATGACCAACTGCGAGTTACTTATAATTCTCATATTTTCCAACTTCATTTCTATAGCGAATTTTAGGGCATGTACCACCGCTTCATATTCCGTTTCATTATTAGTAGACACTAATTCTAGCCTGAAGGAAAAAGCTATTTTATTTCCTTCTTGAGAAATTAGGACTATTCCCACTCCATTTCCTTCTCCATTTGAGGATCCATCTACCAATATTTCCCACCTATCAGGTTCTATTAACAGATCTCTTGGGTTTCCATGTTCTTCCTCCACATCCATCATTTCCTCCACTACTTCATCGTCTTCTAGAGGAAATTCTGCTAATAATTCTGCGACAACTTGTGATTTCGGTGAAAATAATATTTCATACTTAATTTCGAAATGTCCCACCTGTGCATTCCATCTCTCTACCCTGCCTGACCTTTTTGAATTCTTCATTATTGACTCAATTGGTACCTTTGTTAACACCTTTACTTTGTGTGCTTGAAAATATATGCGAAGATTAAATGTTGCATAAACTAACGCCATAATTAGTTTTTCGATTTTTGAATAGTTTCTCTCTGCGGCATTGAATGTTTTACTAATGTAGTAAATTGGTTTTTCGATTCCTGCGTCATTTCGCAACAACACTGCACTCAATGCATGCGAATTTGTCGCAAGATAGATTAAAAGTTCTTCTCCTGGTTCTGCCTTTTGTAGAATAGATATATTCATCAAATGTTCTTTTATTCCTTGAAAAGCTTTCTCACACTCATCTGTCCATCTGAACATTGTCCCTTTTTTGAGTATGTTGAAGAAATGTTTACATTTGTCTGAAGATCGCGAAATAAACCTCCCCAGCGAAGCTAAAAGTCCATTTAATTTTTGTACATCTTTCACCGTCGTTGGTGTTGGCATATCACGAATTGCTTGCACCTTATCTGGATCAACTTGTATTCCTTCTTTTGACACAATGTAGCCCAAAAATTTTCCTGATGCGATATTTTGCACTAGCATTTCGCAGGCCAAATGGAATTTTTGTGTAACAATATACCCTCTTGGAGCGAAAAAATCAGTATGTTCTTGATCTTCTTCTGCGAGAGGAATTTGGTTATATCCTTTATACCCATCTAATGAAGATATTATGTCATTCCCCGCCGCTGATTCAACCATTTGTGGAATATCTGGTAATGGAAAACTATCCTTTGGACAAGCTTTGTTTAGATCAGTAAAATCTATACAAATCCTTATTCCGTTATTTTTTTTTGGGACCACAACCATGTTAGCTATCCATTCTGGATATTTTGCTTGCCTTATAATTCCTGCATCAAGAATCTTCTGTAACTCTTCTTCTATTTGGGGGTGATATGCTGTTGCGATTTTTCGTATTCTATGCTTAAAGGGTCTTGCGCTCTTGTCAATTTCCAACCTATGACACGCCACTGACGATTCTATTCCAGGCATCTCATCCATGTTCCATGCATAAATATATTTGTACTCTCGCAGAAGGCTAACAATTTTTTCTTCTTCATCTGCCTCCATTTTAGTCCCAATCCTCAGCATCTTGGGTTCCTCTTCAGTTACAACATTCACTTCCTTGGTTGGTTCTGCTGCAGTGTAAGTAGGTTTAGGTTCTCCCATGGGTGTTGGTTCTTTTATTTCTTTCGCAGAGTTTCCTCCTTCTTCGGAAATTTCGTTAGGTATTCCTCTTCCTTCCTCTTCTCTTATCATGTAAACCCTAAATTCTTCTTCTTTCTTCGCTTCTTTCGCAGCTTTCCTGCGAATTTTTTGCTTCTTTGCACGTCATTCGCAATGCTTTACTTCAATTTGATAACATAACTTCGTACTATCAACGTCCCCTCTAATTTCACCAATTCCGCTAGGTATAGGAAATTTAATGCGTTGATGAAAAGTTGATGCTACGACTTTAATCACGTGTATCCATGGTCTTCCCAATAACATATTATATGGAGATTCCATGTCCACCACACATAGTGTTACTTGTGTTTCAATTTCTCCTAGCGAAATTCGCACCGCTATCTCTCCTTTAGGTTTTGTTGTTGATTTTCCAAATCCGTGAATATGATATGTTGAACGAGTCATTTCTTTATCTTTGTATCCCATTTTCTTGTATGCATGATAAAAAAATTATATCAACCGAACTCCCTGTATCCACCAAAGTTCTATTCACCGTCCACTCCTCCATAGCATTTGTGTTGTTCCTCCTTTCTTTTTGTGTGGTTATTGTGATCACCAAATGAGATGTGTGGCTCAAATTCTCTCTTGGTATCTCTGCTGCTGTGAACGTGATTTTTTGCTTTTCCCAATCCTTCAAGGGTGACACCTTTTCTACCGTCATAATTTCTTTCCTTCAAA
Organism: Papaver bracteatum; assembly: GCA_023529315.1. NCBI lineage: Eukaryota > Viridiplantae > Streptophyta > Magnoliopsida > Ranunculales > Papaveraceae > Papaver > Papaver bracteatum. Next base: position 26,658 of record JAJJWX010002767.1, on the reverse strand, counting down.
ATCTCGCTTATGTATTCTTCCTTTGATATTTTCATGAAATTGATTAATCATTATCTTTGTGATAAGGTTACACTCCATTCTTCTCTTAACTGGTTTGCTAATTTGCTCTATCTCTTCAAATAATCATTAATTCATCCCTATTTCTAGCGCCAAAATGTAGTTGCAGGTAATCCTACAATACATCCCTCACAATAATTCATAACAATCAACACATTTCTAAAGATCAAGAACAACACTTTTTATTAATTGAATCTAGAAATCTTACAAGAATGAAATAAAATCAAGAATACAACACTGTTTTGGGGCTTTCTCTCTCCTCAAAACTTTCTCAACACTATAAAAATTATCTCTCCTCCTTGAGCCTATTCAGCTCTTTATATAGCTTTTTACATAATGGATGACAGCTATGATATCCTCTATTTTCGGATCTGACTCACGATACTCTTGCAAAGGTTTCAATGTTGATCTTCGCAAATACTCTAATCTTCGCAGGATCGTCACACTTCTTTCATGTTTCCGCTATCATCACATGTTACGTCATTCTCCAAATCATCTTGCGACACTCGCAATGTCTTGTAGATGACAATTTTGCAGGCGAGATGTTGTTGCGATATTCTGAACCTACAGGGGATAAAAAGGTTTAGCATTCACGAACTCTTTATTTATAGTGAAAATCTAAGCTAGGGTTTAGGCTATTTTCCTTTTTAAAGACTCTCCTAATTATGGGAGTCATTCCTAAGTTACAAATATCTTGCATACATAATTATTTGCATATATTGTATTTATGGAATAAATCACATTTTAACTTAGGAAGGAATTAAAAGATATCACAAAAAATTTAATATGGTAATCAAATATGTTTGTATTAATAGCCATTTTTCCTAGATAAGGAAACATAATAAGCTTGACTTAAAAAGGCTTATAGTCACGTAATTGGGCTCAAGTCCGCGAACCGTTACAAACAGTTCATGAATTTTTTCCTACTAACAAACTGTAACAACTACAACAATGCTTATAGTTATTACTTTAATAAATCACTCATAACTTCATCGTTATAATTCATAATTGAGTGATTCTTGGCTCGTTTAATTCGTAAGCTCAATCACTATAACATGAGAACCTTTCCAGGGATAAAGTTTATTGTCACAAAAGTCGTGGCTCAAATAACCTCGAGTATATATATATAAATGTACATTTAACGTCATAGGAATTGTTCCATAGAGTGAGCATTTGTTTCGATAGACTAGAAAGGTAGAATTGAACAAGAATCCAAATGAAATCAATTACCACATAGCTTTGTTGATGAAGTACTTGTTGATGTATTCTTGTAGTCTTCAAACTTCAACCTTTAAGAGTAGCTCTTCTTAGACCTAATATAGTCCGAAACTAACTTTCGTATACTAAATCAAGAATGCATTTTGGCAACTAAAATAGACAACTAACTTGACATACCAACGCTAGGGGTTCAACCGAGCAATGCTCTAACAATCACCCCTTTTGTTAATTTTAGTGACAATACCATTTTACATATGGATTGTACTTGTTAAAAGCATTACAGCTCCAAAATCCGACATGCTTGATTTCCTTGGTTCTTCAACTATGCATGTTCATCATGTACTCGTTGAATATCCATCATAGTATTATTACACAGTATCAAAGTTCAATTGTATCACATCTTTGACAATAATACTATGATGATATGTATCACTCCCCCTTAGTCAATACTTCATCTCACAATGAAAACCACTCCCCCTTACATAATGATCTGTAAACCATATGTATTTGTAGTGTGAACTACACATTAATTCTCCCCCTTTTTTTCAATATAAATTGGCAACGATACGAAAACTAGTGGGATCATAATGAAATTATTATTGAGATTATTCATGACTAAAAGCGAACATATCAACTTTACTTTAGACGATATCACAGAGTCGAAACTTAGTGACTTCATCAAGGAGTTTGTTAAGATACAAATTAACCCCTACATGTTCCACAACCGCTTCTCCCCTCAAGGATATATCAATTAAGCACAAGTTCATTTAATAACTCTCCTCCATAAAATGTCATTCCCGGAAGAACAACAAGAGTGACCTTTCTCCAGGGAGAAGGATTTATATATATTGGATTTTAGAAATCCCACAAGGAGATACGAGCTGAGGACCAATCATTGAAAGTCTCTCATGAGAACGTGTTACTAAAAAATACAACTATCTCATGGTAACAATGCACAATATGTAATCATGAAGATTAATTATGTGATCGTATTTTCTAAGATACAAACTTGTATAAACAAGAATTGATATGCTTAGAAGGAAGAATAACCATTTCCACAAGGATTTACACCAAGAATGGTTACCATAAGTGTATGAAAAAGTTTCTTTGATAATAAAAACCAACATCCAATGGCTTTGGTTATTGCTTATAACCTGGTATTCTTAAGAATTTCAATCACATATCAAGTTAGATAATTAAGAATCATACACGTGGTATTTAGCCAAATTCATCTTAACCATAACTAGTTCAAATGACTCAAATGAAACTAGTTCTAGAGTTGTTCAATTGTTTATATTCTCACAGAAGTATACAAGACACAATTGAAGCAAAATCGGTTTTGATTCACTCGAATCAAGTCATGAACATTATAACCATGGTTTGAAAAGATTGCATTCCTTATTATATAAATGTATTAGTTCATGAACAAACCAATTTTAGAACATCATCCACTTAGGTATGCGTATGGGTATGCATACATAAGTAGTCGGACCAAGTTTGGGTTTCGCCAGTATGCGAACTTGTACGCATACCATCCAAACTCCCGGACCTGAATGTCATAACACTGCTTGGTTGAACTCGCAAGCATTACTATCTCAAGCTTGTTTGTCAAGTTTAGTTGCCAAAAATATAAGTCTTGATTTCTAGTCTACTTAGATAAGTCTCAGACTATGATAGTAAGTGTAGTTGAGCTCTAGACTCCACGACGATCATCATGCGAAGACGAAGAACTACTCAAGGAACTTGCGGAACTTCATCGACAAAAAGGTATGTGTAGACTTGAACTTATATATCACTCAAAAGTCTATTTATTTTATCTCATATTTTAAGACAAAAGTCGTATTGCTATATAGACTTCAATTATACTCATGTGCTATTTCGAGCCTAGTTTAACTCACTTATCTATGCCTCGAAATATGTGTTGGTAAGCTTTGACGAAAGTCATGTTGATTATTTCAATAACTTGAAAATCGCTTTGATAAAAAATAGTTTGTGAATAACAACTATATAACATCCTCTAAGAAAATTTCAATGATTAAAATGAGAGTTTAGAACGTATAACCATCTTTGGATATAAACATAGTGTGTTCTCACATTTGTGTAAAAGTCCAAAACTGGGAACCCAAAGTATGCGTACCCGTACACGTACTGGCGGTTGTTGGAAATCCGGGTAAGCATGCGTACCAGTAAGCATACTGGCGGAAAGTTCACGTCCGTGAATTTCTGCTGAAGTTTGAAAGTGAAAAAAAAACTCATCCGGTGACTTAAGTACGCGTACCTGTTTGCATACTTAGGTAGGTTACTTTCTAGAATCGGTTTGTTCATGAACTAAAAACATTTATAAAATAGGGAATGCAATCTTTGCAAACCGTGGCTATAATTTTCATGATATGATTCGAGCAAATCAAAATTTATTTTTCTTCAATTGTGTCTTGTATACTTCTATGATATCTAAGAAATTGAACAACTCTCTAACTAGTTCATTTGAGTCACTTGAACTAGTTATGGTGAAGATGAATAAGGTGGATATGAAAGTGCTCATATGGCTAACTATTGATTAACTATTGTTGAACCAACTAAGTGTGCACATTTAGGTATGGTTACCCAAACCTAAATAAAGTTACATTTCATTTGTGTATAACAAGCTAAGTTCGATCTAACAGTTAAAAGATATTAGTTTGAATCTAATCAGGTTTTCATCAAATGGTGAATATTGAATGCTTTGTTACTAAGGTAACTTATATTGCAAACCTTGATTTCGAGACTCTATAAAGGAGAACTCTAGCAACTGGGAAACCTAATCCCACACCTCATGTGTGATACTAGTTTTATAACTAGAGTCGATTCTCCTTTAACCTTAGGTTTTTCACGAAACCCTATAGGTCAACGACTTAAAGACTTTATTGGGATTGTGAAGCCATACCCAACTATTTTCTCTATAGTTGGGTGATCTGATCTTGTTGTTTCTATCGTATTGAGTACAATCATAAGATTGGATTGAGATTTATATCTCCAATAGTCAAGATAGAAAAGTAGTCACAAACATCTTCGTCTCATTGTTTATGATTCCACAATATCTTGTTTTGAAAAACGATTAATATTATTGTGAGGTGATTGATAATTCTAGTATGTTATTCGGGAATATAAGTCCGGGTTATCGATTGGTTCCTATTCATATTGATTTATCAAAATACGGAACAAAACTCGTAGGTTTATCTGTGGGAGAAAAATTTGTTTATTAAAGTCTTCGACTTTGGGTCGTAGCAACTCTTAGTTGTGGGTGAGATCAGCTAAAGGAATCAAGTGTGTAGTATCCTGCTAGGATCAGAGATGTAAGGAGCACAACTATACCTTGAATCAGTGTGAAATTGATTAGAGTTCAACTAAAGTCCATACCGAAGTTAGTTTGTAGTAGGCTAGTGTTTGTAGCGGCTTAATACAGCGTGGTGTTCAAATATGGACTAGGTCCCGGGGTTTTTCTTCATTTGCGATTTCCTCGTTAACAAAACTTCTGGTGTCTATCTTATTTCTTTTCCGCATTATATTTTGTTATATAATTGAAATATCACAGGTTGTGCGTTGAATCGATTAATTGATAAATTCAACCTTTGGTTGTTGATTGAAATTGATTGATCCTTGAACATTCGTCTTTGGTACCGTTCAAGTTATTTTTCTTGCATTCAATCAGGCTCGCAAATTCTTATTTGTTTGATTGTGGATTGAATCGAGAAATTGAGATATAGCTCTTTGATATACTTTTAAAAGCGGGGGTCTAACAACCACACCCAATATTTCGCTTAGCAATCTGTATGGACAAACTCCAATTTACTTTCTAGAGAATCAACAAGACAGTCAGAATTAATCTAGATAAAAAAGTATATCAAAGAGTTTATATCTCAATCTCTCGATTTGATATATACTCAAGCAAATAGAAAGTTGCTTGTCTTTATCAAATACTAGAGATATAACTTGGATGGTACCAATTGCAAAGACCAATATCCAAGTGTCAATCAATTTAAATCAACAACCAGAAGGTCGGATATTCTAACTGATTGAACAACGCACAACCTGTGATATTTCAATTATATAACAAAATATAATGCGGAAAAGAAATAACACAGAAAACATAATTTTGTTAACGAGGACACCGCGGATACATAAAAACCATGGGACCTAGTACAGATTGAACATACATTGTATTAAGGAGCTACAAATATTAGCCTACTCCAAACTAACTTCGGTCTGGACTTTAGTTGAACCCCAACCAATCTCACACTGATCCAAGGTACAGTTATGCTCTTACATCTCTGATCCCAGCAGGATGCTACGCACTTGATTCCCTTAGCTGATTTCACCCACAACTAAGAGTTGCTACGAACCAAAGTCGAAGACTTTAATAAACAAATTTGTATCACACAGAAAAGTCTACGATAATAGATAAATTTGTCTACCACGAATATACCTACGAGTTTTATTCCGTCTTTTGATAAATCAAGGTGAACATGAACCAATTGATAAACCATACTTATATTCCCGAAGAATAGCTCAGTATTATCAATCACCTCACAATAATCTTAATCGACGCAGCAAAAAAAGATATTGTGGAATCACAAACTATAAGACGAAGTGTTTGTGATTACTTTTATATCTTGCCTACCGGAGATAGAAATCTCAAGAAAATTATACTCGTACGATAGAATATGCAAGATCATATTACACAACTACAAGAAAAGTAGTATCGGCCTGGCTTCACAATCCTAATGAAGTCTTTAAGTCATTAACCTGGTTTAGAAGAAGAAACCAAAGTTTAAAGGAGAATCGACTCTAGCTTAGCACAACTAGTATCATACATAATGTGTGTGGGGATTAGGTTTCCCAGTGGCTAGAGTTCTCCCTTATATAGTCTTTCAAATCAGGGTTTGCAATCTAAGTTACCTTGGTAACAAAGCATTCAATATTCACCGTTAGATGAAAAACTGATTAAATTCAAGCTAATATTTATCAACCGTTAGATCAAAAGCATAGCTTGTTATACACACATGTAATGCACATTTCTAGTCTTGTGTAACCGTACCCAAACTTGTACATTAGTTGGTTCAACAATAGTTAACCAAATGGTTAGCCATGTGATCACTTTCATATCAACCATATTCTTCTTCACCATAACTAGTTCAAATGACTCAAATGAACTAGTTAGAGAGTTGTTCAATTACAAGGAAATCTTATGTACAACACAAGACACAATTGAAGCAGAAATGATTTGATTCACTCGAATTGGTTTATGAACTATATAGCCACGGTTTGAAATTGCAATTCTTAGTTTATAAAGATAAGTTCACAAACATCGTTTTTAGACATAACCTACTCAAGTTCGCGGACTTAAGTTCCCGTATGGAGTTCACAAAATCCAGCAAAAATTCCCGGGTCAAGAACTTACACCAGTTCGCGGACTTAGTTCATGCACTACTTCGGTTCTCTTGATCAACAAAGTTCGCAAACTTCGGTTCATGGAATAAGGACTTATACATATATGTGTTTCCACAACAATGCTTATATACTCCAATGGTTATATAGTCTAAACTCTCATTCCAATCATTGAAACATTCTCAGAGGACTTTATATAGTTGTTATTCACAAACCATTTTTCGTCAAAGTGATTGAAATATAACATGACCTTCGTCACTAGGTAAAGATGAACTTGGCTAAAGAGAAAACTTTACCAACACATATTTCGAGAAATAGATAGGCGAGATATACTAGGCTCGAAATACCAAATGTGTATAATCTAATTCTATATAGCAAAACGACTTTTGTCTCAAGATGGAAGATAGAGTAGATAGACTTTTGAGTGATAGATAAGTTCAAGTCTCCACATACCTTTTAGTCGATGAAGATCCACCAGTTCCTTGAGTAGTCCTTCGTCTTGTATGATGATTTCCATGGAGTTCTTGAGCTCAACTACACTTTCTATCCTAGTCCGAGACCTTAGATGTAGTAGACTAGAAATCAATACTTATAGTTTTGATCACTAACATTTACAAACATGCTTGAGATAGAAACGCATGCGAGTTAGACCGAGAAATGCTCTAACAATCTCCCCCTTTGTCAATTTTAGTGACAAAACTATCAATACATATGGAATACCAAAAATATATAAATAAACTTTTGCAGTTCCTATTCCACATGCATGATCTTCAACATTACTCGAAATATTCACCACTTCCAAGTACTCCAATGATCCCAAAGGTTGTAAGTTTAGCATCATCGTTGTTGAAAATCCTTAGCTATAACAACAAGAAAACAAGAGTTCTCAATCATTGTTATCCAGTATCATAGTATCATTACACAACGTCAAAGTTTAATTGTATCACAACTTTAACAACAATACTATGGTGATATGTCACTCCCCCTTTGCCAATACTCCATCTCACATGAAAACCACTCCCCCTTACATAATGAACCAAAAACATATGTATTTGTAGTGTGAACTACATAATAATTCCCCCCCTTTTTGTCAATAAAATTGGCAAAGGTACAAGAACGGGATCCTAATGAAATTTTCGTAAGAGACGTTTCATGAGTAAAAGTAAGCATATATATATATATATCATCTTGTTTGGATCCAATCATAAATCCGAAGCTAAATGCATTCATCAAGGAGTCTATAAAGATACAAGATAAACCCTATAATATTCCACAGCCGTACTCCCCATAAATATTTGTCAATTAAGCACAAGTTCAATTAAGAACTCTCCCCCATAATATGTCATTCTCGAAAGAACAACAAGAGCGACCTTAGTTTCAAAAGAATAGAAGGATTTCTTTGGACATAACAAATTACATACAAGTATGAATTTGTATCCAACATACTCAATTAGATTAATCACAAGAGAACCCATAATTAATCTAATCGGTCATATACAACCAAATTAACCACAAAAAGTGACGAATTCAATTGTCATGCTCAACATAAGTAAACTTATGGAGACTTAAAAACACAATTAGATTAATCACAAGAAGACCCATAATTAATCTAATCAAAATACACAACTAAACTAATCATAAAAGTAATCAATTTAATTGGTCATGCTTGACACAAAGTATCTCATGGAACAACAACTATGCCAAAACAATGACTCGGTCGATAGAGCTCAACATAAGACACTTTATGGAACAACACAATATTTACACAAAAATTGTGGATAGGAGATCGACCTTATACCGTGGAATAAACAAGGACTCGTTCTATTTTTCATCACCATTTGCACAATGATATATAATAGACATAATCCTTGGATATAAAAGATTTTAACCTATCTTCCATCAAGAATTGACATAATAGGCTTAACTTTTGTATTTGTCAAAAGTCCATTCATTCTTTTATCAATACTTGCATATAAACTCATGAACGACTTTATTTTTGACAAATTATGGGACAATCAAGTTAACGGACGCAAACACACATATCCCACAACAATATTACAATGTAAAACCATAAAGATTAATACTGCAAAAATCATCTCCCAAACAATTTTAGAATTTAAACCAATAAATCTAAAAACATGAAGATGAAAATGTTGGACATAGATATGTAATCACAATAATGGCTATTCCAAATTATAGTTATTCTTCTAAACAAACAAGAAAAATAGAAGATTTACTAGGCAAATAAAATATCAGAGTTCATCGAGAACCTCATATCTTTCAATTAAACCATCAAAGAATGTATTACTGATTTCCTTTATTTTATTGACCGTAGATACACCATGCTCATGAGTTAGAACACTAACTTTGCAATCAACCACCCGAGCAAGCTATCTAGCTTTGGCACAGTCCATGATGATCTTCTTTTGATTCCGTATCAGAATATTCTGATTAGCAAGAATTCTGGTCTGACCATCTAGAAGAAGGTTTATTTGAAATTGAAGATTTGCAAACTCAACCTTTGAATCGTCCTGAAAACGAGTTAAATCCTTGACAGAATCATCAATCCAGGAGTTGTGATTCTTTCTTTCAAGCATCTTCTTTAGAACCATCTCCTGAATTGACTCACGTTCCTGGTTGTCTTCCTCCGTATCAAGATGCACAATCTCTTGAGATCTTGCAGAGTTCTTCATAAAAATTTAGGGAAGGAAAAACACAATATATAATAAGTATATATGTGTTTGTAAACAATAGTAAGAAACTCCAGTTTGGAAAACCCTAAGAGATCACGAGAAGAGGACGCGGAAGTTTGCGGACCGTCAATCACAAAAATTCAAACAGAAATAATATACAACATACTTGAGTATTTCCCAATTAATTTCCTTTCTCCTATCAAGTTAGAAGCAAGGAAACGAATACTTGGAGTCAGGTAGTTGAGTGGAAATTAGTTCCACTATGATTATCGAAAAAGGAGTTGTATATATCATCTGACAGTTTGATATTTATGTTCTTCGATTTTCTTCGGTTGAATTTCACCCATGGAAAGTAAGACATGACGTATTTAACATATCCGTCAGATGTATTTCTCTGAGGACTAAATCAAGGACCTCTTGCAATTGGTTCAAGAGGATCAGAACAGATAGGAAGCCATTTTCTAGCCTTAGATTTACCATACTTATTCTTGTCAACATGAGGAATTTGTTCATTAGTGGCACAAGAGTTTATACCATTGAAATGAACATGTTCCTTGTGATGATTTCTAGAGTAAAGATCATTTTTATAAGATTTCTGGTTTTTTGTGGGCATGCGATTCACTGCAGTAGTCGATCGACTATTTGTTCCATTGACAGTGAAAAGAAGCAAATTATGGATGTAGGACCAGAATATCGCTACAACTCTATTCCTGCGATATCAACAACACTTTTGCGAGCATCACAGAAGATTCTTTAACGACATTTTGCGAGCGTCACAGAATATCCAAAATAAACTGACGATGGATGAAATAAAAGAAGAATATGTTGATCCTGCGATGGTCATCATTCTTGCGATAGATAATATTGTAGCGATCGCGATGAGATCGCAGAATAGATCTGAAATAGGAGGGAAACTTAGCTGTCATCCATTATGAAAATCCCTATATAAATGGCTCGATAGATCCTGAAAAAGATGATGTATTTTTGAGAGTTGAAAGAGTCTTGAGGAGAGAGAAACTTGAAGAGAATATTTGTAATCTTGATTTCTTCCAATTATGTAAACATTTCTGAGGTTTGAATAGTAAAGTGTCGTTTAAATCTTTGAAGTTTAATTGATTTCCAATAGATTTCTATAGAATCTTAACAAGGGTGTAGTGTGGGAATTCCTGCAACTACAATGGAGTTTAGAAATTTATTTCCTTTTGGAAAAACAATGGATAGCATAGTGATTCCTTTTCCCACAAAAAGTACAGATTTGTGGAGGAGAATCAATAATTGGCATTTGTCTTAACTTCATAGCCACATGAGAAGATTGTAAGTTATGTAAACTTTTATTGAAACAATCTTCTTCTGGAGAACATTTCGCCTTGTACAGAACATCATGAGAATTATTTTGTACAAATGACTTTCTCCTTAAGACGGAGTTTTCCTTTTCCAAGGATTTGCACTGTACATGGGCCAGATTAAGAGATACTTCTAGTTTCTCTTTTTCGACACGAAGTCTGTAAAGACTTGATAAATGAGTCTCGATCAAATGTTTTTCTCTAATTGAGTCTTCCTTAACAATATCCTTAAGAGCACTAATCTTTTCACCTTGTAGAGTAGTTTCTTGGAGAAGTTTATCAATGTTCTTAGAGAATGACTCAATGATGTTATAGAGATCACATTATCGATCAAGAGACTTTTCAAATTCATCAATAAGCTGATTATGATCCTGAAAATCAATAATTTCAGCAGAGGTTTTTGAAATTCGGGTGAGATCCTTTTCAGCTTTTTCCAGAGTGTCACATGCCTCATGAGAGGAAGATATGTCAATATATGATTGAACAATATTTCTACCTCGGGATTCGGAAGAATCAACTAAGGAGCAATCCTTTGAGGTGTTTCCAAGACACTTGGCATAATTAAAAGCTTTAGGAGACATCTTGGTAGGTGTAAACGCGATTTTGTCCTCAGACCCAGATTGCCACAAACACAAACTTGTGAGGTTAAACATGTTTGCTTGATCTGATACCAATTGAAAAAGCGGGGGTCTAACAACCACACCCAATATTTTTCCTAGCAATCTGTATGGACAAACTCCCATATAATTTCTAGAGAATCAACTAGACAGTCATACTCAATCTAGATAAAAAAAAAGTATATCAAATAGTTTATATCTCAATCTCTCGATTTGATATATACTCAAGCAAATAGAAATCTCTGAGTCTTTATCAAACACTAGAGATATAACATCGATGGTACCAAAGAACAATATCCAAGTGTCAATCAACTTAATCAACAACCAAAAGGTTGGATATTCTAATTGATTGAACAATGCACAACATGTGATATTTCAATTATATAACTAAATATAATGCGGAAAATAAATAACACAGGTACCATAATTTTATTAACAAGGAAACCACAAATGCATAAAAACCCCGGGATATAGTCCAGATTGAACATAAATTGTATTAAGACGCTACAGACACTGGCCTACTCTAAACTAACTTTGGTCTGGACTGTAGTTCAACCCTAACCAATCTCACACTGATCCAAGGTACAGTTATGCTCCGACGTATCTTATCCCAACATGATGCTAAGTACTTGATTCCCTTAGATGATCTCACCCACAACTAAGAGTTTCTATGACTCAAAGTAGAAAACTTTAATAAACAAATCTGTATCACATAGAAAAGTATACGGTAATAGATAAATTTGTCTCCCACGAATATACCTACGAGTTTTGTTCCGTATTTTGATAAATCAAGGTGAACAGGAACCAATTGATAAACCAGACTTATATTCCCGAAGAACATCTCAGTATTATCAATCACCTCATAATAATCTTAATCGACGTAGCGAAAAAATATATTTTGAAATTACAAACGATGGGACGAAGTATTTGTGATTACTTTTATATCTTGCATATCAGAGATAGAAATCTCAAGTTGATTATTTCAATTGTACTCGTACGATATAATATACAAGATCAGATCACACAACTACAAGAAAAGTAGTATCGGTCTTGCTTCAAATCCCCATGAAATCTTTAAGTCGTTAACCTGGTTTAGAAGAAGAAACCAAAGGTTAAGGGAGAATTGACTCTAGCTTAGTACAACTAGTATCACATCGAATGTGTGGGGATTAGGTTTCCCAGTTGCTAGAGTTCTCCCTTATATAGTCTTTCAAATCAGGGCTTGCAATCTAAGTTACCTTGGTAACAAAGCATTTAATATTCAGTGTTAGATGAAAACCTGATTAGATTCAAGCTAATATTTATCAACCGTTAGATCGAAAACATGGCTTGTTATACACACATGTAATGCACGTTTCTAGGCTTGTGTAATAGTACCCAAACTTGTACAATAGTTGGTTCAACAATAGTTAACCAAATGGTTATCCATATGATCACTTTCATATCAACCATATTCTTCTTCACTATAACTAGTTCAAATGACTCAAATGAATTAGTTAGAGAGCTATTCAATTGCAAGGAAATATTATGTACTACATAAGACACAATTGAAGTAAAAACGATTTGATTCACTCGAATCGTTTATGAACTATATAATTGAATTTCTTAGTTTATAAAGATAAGTTCACAAACATCATTTTTAGACATAACCTACTCAAGTTCGTGGACCGTGGACTTTGCTCACGCACTTCTCCGGTCTCTTGATCAATAAACTTCGCTTTAAGGAATAAGGAGTTATACATATATGTATTTCCACAAAAATGCTTATATCCTCCAATGGGTATATAGTCTAAACTCTCATTCCAATCATTAAAACATTCTCAGAGGACATTGTATAGTTGTTATTCACAAACCATTTTTCGTCAGAGAAATTTTCAAAGTGATTGAAACATAACATGACTTTCTTCACTAGGTAAAGATGAACTTGGCTAAAGCGAATGCTTTACCAACACATATTTTGAGAAATAGATAGGCGATATATACTCGACTCGAAATACCAAATGTGTATAATCTAAGTCTATATAGCAAAACGACTTTTGTCTCAAGATAGGAGATATAGTAGATAGACTTTTGAGTGATAGATAATTTCAAGTCTCCACATACCTTTTAGTTGATGAATATCCACCAGTTCCTTGAGTAGTCCTTCGTCTTGTATGATAATTGCCATGGAGTTCTTGAGCTCAACTACACTTTCTATCCTAGTCCCAGACCTTAGCTATTGTTGACTAGAAATCAGGACTTATAGTTTTGATCACTAACATTGACAAACATGCTTGAGATAACAACGCATATGAGTTCGACCGAGCAATGCTCTAACATAATCTCTTTCACCAATAGAATCAAGTTGGTCTTGCAAGTCTTTATTCTGACTACGAAGTCTGTCATATTTAACTTTCTCACTGAAAATGGTGCTTTCAGCTTCCGAGAGTTTCTAATGACATTCCTGAAGAAGATTATTAGCAACTGGATCTACATGGAACATTTCTTCGTCAGATTAAGAATCAGTATCCGAAAGAGTTTTTTTTAGAATCTAATGTAACCTCGCCTGCGTACTCTTAGTGATCATAATATTCAGGTCCATCATCAAGAGTAGGCAAAGCTGCTGCATATGCCGATTTTCTACGGCTCCATCTCGAGCAATCAGAAGAAAAGTGCCTATAACCACGACAGTTAAAGCATTGTATATCATCATTAGGAGATGTTGTACCTTTAAAAAACTCTTTTTCTTGTTTCTCAAGGATTTTCTAAATTGTCGTGGAGTAACATCCTTAGTATATGGCGAACCATATTTATCCTTAGAGGATTCAGAATTGTTCGCAGTTTTAAGAGAAATCACCTCTTTTCCATACCGATGTTCATTATCAAAGTTCTTTAACTTTCCAACAAGAGTATTTCTGGATAATATAAAAAGATCATTTGATTCTTCAATATCATGTTTCTTAAACTCGTATCTTGATGGTAGAGACCTGAGAATTTCACACACAATAACTTCTTTGGAATAGTTCTTCCTAACGAATATGAGGAGTTAACTATTTGAAAAAATCTTTGGTTAAACTCATCATCAGACATACGAAGGTTTTCCCAGTCAGAAGCTATGTTTTGAAGCCTTACTTATTTCTATATGGCATTTCCTTCAAATATGGTTTCTAAGATATCACAAGTATTTCTAAACTTATTGAACGTAGTTACGTGGTGCTGAAGATATAAGGTGATGGAATGGATGATAGCATTTTATCAGTTAGAATTTTTATTTGCAGCATTAATCTCGACATCACTATAACTACTAATATCCTTTGTAACAGTTACATCGTCTACTATAATTATTGGAGGTTCATAGCCATTTACAACATGAAACTATGATACAAAATCACGCGCTTAAAGGAGAATCGACTCTAGTCGCAACTAGTGTCACACTGGAGGTGTGGGGATTAGGTTTCCCAGATGCAAGAGTTCTCCTTTATATAGTTTCCAAATCAGGGTTTAAAATCTTAGTTACCTTGGTAACAAAGCATTCAGTATTCACCGTTAGATGAAAACCTAATTATATACAAGCTAATATCTTTCAACCATTAGATCGAACTTAGCTTGTTATACACAAATAAAATGTACCCTCATTTAGGTTTACTTACCTAAACGTGTACACCATGTTGGCTTGACAGTATTTAACCGGGGTTAGCTATATGAACACTCTCATATCAACCTTATTCATATTAACCATAACTAGTTCAAATGACTCAAATAAAACTAGTTAAAGAGTTGTTCAATTGCTATATTCTCATAGAAGTACACAAGAACATAATTGATGCAAAATTGGTTTGATTAACTCGATTAAATTCATGAACATTATAGCCAAGTTTTGGAAAGAATGCATTCCTTATTATATAAATGTATTTGTTCATGTCATAAACGATTTTAGAACTTTAACTATTCAAGTATGCAAACGGGTACGCATATTTGAAACAGCCAGACCAAGTTTGGTTTTCGCCAGTATGCGAATGGGTACGCATACCTCCAAGCCCAACAGAAATTTTCGGTCGCAAACCTACGCTAGTATGCATACAGGTACGCGCACTTAGGTTCCCGGACTTCTCAAATCAACAGGTATGCATACTATGGTTCCCGGACATGGATCACACATATGCAAGAGTGCACAACATGTTTATAAGCCAATGTTGATTAAGTGTTCTAACCTCTTATTTTAATGATTGAAACTTTCTTAGAGGATGACAATAGCCATTTTCACACACTATTAGCATCAAAGCAGTTTTCAAGTTATTGAAATAATCATAATGAAACATTCCAAGTCTACACCAAATGATTGTATCACACAAACCATGTAAGATGTTACTCGACGATTTTCACATGGTTATCTCTTGACTTTCGTCAAGAATATAAGATGAACTTAGTTGAAGTGAAAGCTTACCAACACATATTTTGAGAAATATGTAAGCGAGTTAAACTCAACTCAAAATCTCAAATGTGCATAATCGAAAACTATAGTAATACGAATTTTGTCTCAATATATGAGATAGAGTAGAAATAGACTTTCCAAGTGATAGATGAGTTTTAGTCTCCACATACCTTTTGTTGATGAAGTTCCACAAGATCTCCTTAATAGTTCTTTGTCTTCAATTAATGACCACCATGAAGTCTAATGCTCAACTACACAATCTATCTGTAGTGACCCTCAATCTCGTCAACGTTATTAGACCGGTCAAGAGATGATCAAGCGACGAATTAGCCGATAATGACTCGATTAGTTTAACACGCAAGTCAATTAATAGAAATTAATCTAACAACGATCTAGATACGAAACTAGTATTGTTAAATAGATCTCGAAAATTTACGTGGAATAGACTACTCGAACGTGTCATTCGGGTATCGGACGAAGGAAATATCACCAGTCTTGTTTGAAAGGTAAAATCGTCATTTCCAAGAAAGCGTTTTTTGATATATCAGGGACACGTCGTGGCTTCCCCTTATCAGATTCTTGGGTTCCTTTAGCAAGTTGGTCGATCTTATCAACCCAAACTGAGAAGATAAATCTTCTTTTCCTTCTATTTCTTCTTCGTTCTTCTTCGTTCTTCTTTCTCTTTTCTTTTCTTCTCCTGTTCTTCCTTCTCTGTCGAACTCGAGAAATTAAATGAAAGTTTTATGATCGATAGAAGGTGTAGAAGATTATGCAGCAATTGGTTGTAATAGTGGCGGTGTCTGTTACTGATTCAGAATTGGAGGAAGAAGTGAATTAAGAATTAGGTTTTCTTAATGAGTTATATGAGGATGCAGATGGTGAAATTGAGTAATTAGGGAGAAGATTAGATATGGGTTGTAGTTAAATAGAAGTTATGAAGTTGTTTCAATAATGAATTGAGAAGTTAGGGTTTCTGGAAGAATTTGAAGGAGAATTAGAAGACGAGTTTGATGTTCTAAGAGGTTAAATCGAGTTGGGTATTAAGTGGTTGGAGGAATTAAAGTTGAATTAATGGTAAATGTTAAGTTTCAGATGATGAATTAGTGAATCAGTGAATTAGGGTTTGTGTTCTGTTCTTCCCCAATTTAAGAACTAGGGTTTCATATGAAGTTCAAGGAAGAACTGGGAGATGAAATTGAGAGTCTTGGAAATGATTGGAGATGGGTTATGATGAATTAAAGTTTGGTTGAGAAGCTGTAAATGAGATTTTGATGTAGTTGTTTGGATGAAACCAATTGAGGTAAATTATTTCTCAGTAATTTAGTAAAGATTTTTATTTCAATTAATGTGTTATGGATGTTGATGAAGATGTATGAAACTTAGATTTAACTGAGATTATAGAGTAGAATTGTGTATGAGATGATGAATTTCAAATTGTAATGAAGATGTCAAATGGTTACTGTGAATGTTGGTGTCATCTGAAAATGGATGTGGTTATGTGTTTTCATGATGGGATGTTGAAGTTAAGATATAGAAGGTGAATTAGATATGGTGTTGTCTGTGAAGTTCTATTTGCGATTGAGTTGAGAGATGGTCAAGTGATATTGGTGATATGATCTGTTGTAAGTGATCTGAGTTTAGATGTTTGAAGATGTGTTAGTGGTGGTAGTGAAGTCTAGTGGTGTTGATGTTGGAGTGCTTGCATTGTATTTCTTGTGGTGATGGTGTTATATTGAATTGCACGTAAGAATGGGCTATGTATGGATTTGTAATTAAAGTTCGAGTGGAGTTGGGAGTTGAACTGTGAAGTTCAGGTTCATATGGAATTGAGATTGTGTTGCATTAGAGTCGTTGGTGTTCTGAGAATGGTTACAATGGATGTGACTGAAAGAAGATTAGTTGAATGATGTTACAGCTATGAAGATTGTGGATATCAGTTTAATTGTTTGGTTAAGTTCAGAGAATGGAAATGGTGGTGTTGAAAATGATTAAGACGAATGATTATTGATCTGGGTTGCAAATATAGTAATTGAATTGGTAGTTGAATGTTTTATGAAACCAGAACTCAAGAAGTGAATGAATATGGGGCATTAGATATTTTTGTAGGAAATATCAGGGGTTGGTTTTGTCTGTAAGATGATGAAGTTGGAAGGAATTATAGTTTGTGTTGAAGTGAATCTCTCTTGTAAAGGCTTAAAGCTGCAATTGCAGGTGGGCATCGTTTCGATTGTAATTTGAATTCAGAGTTAATTAGTATAATTGTATTGACTTGCATCATTCTAATCTTAGCAGGCTATGTGTTACATCATGGTTGTGCATTAGAGTTCTTTGGCTTGTGCAAAGGCTTCAGTTTTAAGCCCTGCTGTTCAGTCAGATGTCTGACTGATTCAGTATGTCTGACTTAGTAAGTCTGACTGAGTTGAATCGGTGTGGATTCACTGAGTTCCTTTATCTTGACCCGTGTTGACTCGTTGACCGAGTTAACCCTTTTGACCTTGACCAGTTTGACCATTGATCATGACTTGACTTTTGACTGATGTTTACCGTTAGTTGACCCCATTGACCGTTAATGACTGTTAGTTGACTCAGATGGACTGGACCTTAGTAATGGGCTTGTTAGTGGACTTGGGCTTAGAGCCAATATTCCTATTGTACTTGAATTGGACCACTTGTGGTCTAAATTGGACTCTGGTTCCTTATACAAAGTTGTAGATATTCACAAGATTTAGCTACAGACTATAGAATCAATCTAATTGGATTAGTAAACTCTTAGTTATGATAAAGATAAAGAATAAGGTACCATAATGGACATATAACCATTAGGCAGACTTGTATGATTCTTGTGTGAGCCATTTTGGCTAATCTCTTAGAGTGCTTGTCTGATTAACAGTTAGTTGTTAACAACGATCAATTCAAAGGATGAACCAGTGGATCATGGATCTCGAGGTATGCGAGGCTGGTCATCAAAAAGGTGTGGGAATGCATTTAACAGTTTTTTAATCATTGTTATTTCTTTTATGAAAGTCGTTGTTTTATAAACTCATGCATTGTTTATTCCTTAATTGCATTGTCTATTCATTTATTTCATGCATTGTTTGTCTTTATGATTATATTTGGGAAATGAGAATTTCCAACTATGGTATATCGGATACGGCTCCTTCAGAATTTATGGCTAGGGCGATACACCACAATATTAATAATAGGTGTGGAAATGGGCATCAATATTACGGGTGAGTATATTAATCACCACAGACTAACTTGTCTTTATTTTTCGGTGTGTAAATGTCACCACGAAATTATAAGGTGTGTAAATGTCATGAAACTAAAGGAGGAGTTTAGGTCCATATACATGATTGTTTATTTCAGTGGTTTTGTTGTCTTCTAATGTTTGGGAAAACATGTAATGTTTTCAAATCTATTTTCCAAATCTGCATATGATTACTTAGAAGTTAAATGTTAATTATTCCCCATTTTCGCTTCGGACAGAGCAAAGTTGCGCAGCGAAAGTTCCGAGAAGTTAACTTCGTTAGTTGATTATATTCTGATATGTTGATTGTGTTGTATATTCTTTTGTAAACCAAATGATTATTTTATATATGTCATTGGAGAGGAATTCTTGTATGTATATGTTTCTGAGCGGGGTTAGCTTTGAGTTAAAATTTTGTAGCAGATTTCTTAATTGAAAGTTTAAGTGTTTGATTTGGATTCGTTAGTGCCTCTTTATTTAGTTTAATTCTTGGTTTAGTTAGCTGCCAGCTTAGGGGGCTCTACACTATCCTAGTCCGAGACATTACTTTAAGTAGACTAGAAATCAAGACTTACATTTTTGATAACTAACATTGACAAACAAGCTTGAGATAGAAAAGCTTGCAAGTTCGACCGAGCAGTACTCTAACATAAAATAAATGTTTTTGAAGGGTAGGAAGATTCTCTCATATGGTATGCGGATAAAGGGGTACCATTAGTGTTTCTAGGGGTATATAAAGGAACGCTAAAAAAATAAATATAAGTTAACCATTTAATTTATTTTCATTCTAGATGGACCGACAAACTAACTAAACTTCTGCATAAACAAAGCCTAACCAGAATTCCTAAAGTGATTGTGCTTTTCAGTTCTAATTTTTCATATATACCACTTGCAAAAGTTGAATTAAGTTTGACTATAACTATTTCTTTTCTTATTTGTCTTCTTATTCAGTAATCTTCTTTTTTATTAAAATACAATAAAAAGCTATTAATTAGAATTTTGTTTAACTATAATACACAAAAAACTAATTGTTTCTTTACCATTTATCATTTAATTTGTCGATAGTTTACGATTCTTCTTGTTCGTTTTAAATTTATCAAACCAATTTGTTAATGCATAATACTCAGTTTGTTGATAATTTATGGAAGTATCCAATTCTATTATAGTCAAAACCCTATAATGGAATAACATCCGCAGTCATCCATACTATGACAACTTAAAATAGTCATATTCTCCCAGAATTTGACGACTGACTTCCTTTATTATTTTTGATCGTAGTCACCACTACATGAACCACTAGGAAAGGATGTAGTTATCAGGAATAATACTGTCAAGAACAGTCATATTCTTCCAGATCGGCCAACAACGAATTTCAAGAGCGAAACATATAACTTCGAATAAAAAGTCATCAGCGCGTAACTCTAATCACTAAGCGATTTCTTTTACGGTCGATTAAATTAGTTATTTATTTATTTTTCAAAACATAATCGATCATCCTTGTTTTAGTAAATTTAAACCCTATTTTTATAATTAGGTTTATTTTTTTATTTTGGTTTACATCCAATTTATGTATACTGATTTTTATTTTATTTTCCTAATCAGACATAAACTTGATTTAGTAGTCAAATTCGTAAGATTTAACAACTATAGTGTATATGCCATACCCTACTTTTTACACATCATACATATGTTCATGAGCGAGTTTATATATCAAGTTGGAGTTTTCTTGTTTTCTTTGAGTTAAATAATTTCAAGAAATATCAGTTGGTGGACTAGTTGCTCAAGTTCATGCTAACTCTTTTTATTTTTTCCAAAAAACTGAAGTACTTTTTTCTAGTCAAATCTATCATTGTATATTATTTTATTAATTCATACATATTTTAATTTAGTTTCTTGCCTGATTTTTAGAGTATAAAGGATCAAGAAATATCCATACTCATCGCTGAAGGATGATTAAAAGGGTTGATAGAGGTGTATTTCTTAAATACGACGATCCATACCGGCTGGACTTAAACCATCTATCACCTAACTGATGCACAAGCCTAAAGGTATATGTAGGATGAGCGATTGAAAGCGGCGGAAATCAGTTACTACACAGTAAAATCGTAAACAATACTTTAATTGTTAATATTTTATTTTAAGTTTTTATTCATTTTTTATATTAAGTTGCACTTCGTATGGGTGATCATTTTTTTTTTAATTTCCTTAATTTTCTTATTTTTTTCCCGTAGAGAAAGAAAAAACAATTCATCAAAAGATGGTTTATAGTTCATATTCCTCTAATGAGACTATAATCACCAAAAATTGGTGTGAACGCAAACTTGATTACCTTTACGGTAACTAAATTATATGCATGGTTCATAAACCTACAACCAACTCTGTTTGTCATCTTTGTCCATTGGATGAATGGTTTCTATTTATTTTCATGAAACCATCCATTTAAAATAACTTATGGATTTTAAATATGCGATGACTAGAACGACAATTTTTTTTTGGTCTTTACGATTTTGATAAATCGTAGAAACCAATTGGTATTGTCTTTTTCCATCGTTCTCATAAGATGATGACATATTTTATAATTTTTTGTCAATATGGTTTGATATTTTCTTCTATTTTTAAAGAATGACGATGATCCATAGAAACAAACCTTTACAATATGTGGTTTTATCAAACAATAAACCATTGATTTGCAATACTTCAAAGAAACCATCCATTAATCCATTAACCAAATAGTGATAATGGTTTTTTATTCTTCTCAAAAGAATCATTTAAACCAACTGGAATTAATTAAATTTCTCCATAGATCTTAAAAGGATGAGATTGGTTATTAAGTATTCACAATTGCAAACACCAATTACTGCATTCCTGAGGGATATTGAGCAATTTTTTTTTTATGTTATTATTTTTTTGTTCCTAATGTTATTCTCCAAAATTGAGACCGTTCAACTTGATGTTGGAATACGGTAGGACATAAAATATCAATGGGTGCGCACCTGGATTGTTAGCCTATATTATTAGTCCTTGTCGTGACTAAATTGATCTTGAATTTATTTTCTTTTGAAAAAGAAAGTGTCCATAATCTCATTCTAAATCGTTATCACATTGGCCATAGTGGAATTATTTGGAGATTTATTCACATATTTTAAAACCTATGGTTGATGTTAAATTTGTATGTCTAGTAGACTGCAATTTTATTTTTTTAGGACATTTTTTATGACTCTAGAAGTCATTATCTACAGTCCAACTGGTGTTTTTAAAATCCAGAAACTATCATGAGTATATGTCCTCGATTTAATTGGATAATACTCAACGATTTTTTTTTCGTATATGAGATAAAATATTTC
The DNA here is from genome assembly GCA_023529315.1 of Papaver bracteatum. Classification (NCBI taxonomy): domain Eukaryota; kingdom Viridiplantae; phylum Streptophyta; class Magnoliopsida; order Ranunculales; family Papaveraceae; genus Papaver; species Papaver bracteatum. The sequence continues at coordinate 4,304 of JAJJWX010002767.1, read as the reverse complement.
CGCCATAATCAGGGGGTGACTATACACTTCCAGAAGTTGGTATTCATTAATTAACTAAAAAGTTATATCAATTTATCTCCCATCATAATCAAATTGATAAAGGCTGTTACTATACGATTGGCGTGAATGTCTCATTTTTATTTTATAAAAGCTTTTGTCTCTTGAAGAGAAAAATCCAATCACATCTAGCAAACAAGTAGCGCTCTATACGAGGCTACTGGTAGTTCTCCAATTGAGTGTACCAAATTCACTTTCTCAAATATAATATCTCATCACTTGAAGATAAGGATATTATAATGCCAGTGGGCACTGGTACCAGTATTTGATTGAATTATTCAATATATGCATGCATTTGAGAATTATGTGGGATCATAGTAAGTTAATATGATTGTCGATTATTCACGGTAGCTAATAAAATAATAAAATATGGTGGTTGTTAACCCCTATGCGGAGGAATATCGACCTATGTGATTGGTATGCACAAAATCCAAATTAAGCTGGATTGAAATCTCTTGAATAATTCGATTTATGGATCCAAGACTTAACACCTTAAATGTGCAAGCCTGAATTCTGAAAATTACAGGTTGGTGTAGTCGTGATGCGTTATTAATATAAATTAATCGTACTAAAAACGGTTTGAGGGTTTTATTTTTGCTTAAACCCTAGTATTGCTTCCATAATTGTTCTCCTTAATATAATACTTTTGGCGTGGTAGTCCTTGAAGGACTCGAATTGCATCTACAAAAGAAATGTGGTTGGGAACATATTCAAATTTGTAATCCGTGTAGGATTCATATTATATTTAGACAGCCACCTGACTATGTCAAGTTTACCAATCCTTTGTGTGCTTTTAGAAATTTGGTACAAAATCAAAAATCCGGATTAATTAGTTGATGTTATCAACTTTATAGGTCTCTTGAGGAGTCCTTAAAAACACTAAAAATCCATGTTTAAGTAGCATAATTTCTTATTTTCCTTTTTCTTAAATCTGCAGTTTCAGAATTATGCTTGCATGATACTTGTCCATTAAATAGACTATACATTATGGTTTGATGATTGTTTTCTCTAGTACTCATATAGTTGAGTTAGCATCCATAAGTATGTCAAAAGTTGTACTTTTTTTCCTTTGTTTCAGGTTTTGCCTATGTGGTTTTCCTGACTAGTTTTTAATGAGGCAACTTCTTGTTGACATTTAATTTTCTTTCAAAATGTTGATATTTGTGCTCTTTTTCCTTCATCCAAATTTTTTCCCACTGGTTTTTATTGGCAAGGTGTAGTAGCAGGAAATCCCACACTACCCCCCTCACAAGAATTCATACAATCAAATCATTTTTTAGATCAACAATCACAATCTTTATTGATTAATATCACCAATTTTACAAGAAAGAAAAGAAATCAAACTAAAAAATTAACAACCGCTCTGGACCGTCTCTCTCCTAATGACTTTCTCAACACTCGAAAAAGATCTCCCTTTCCTTATGCATGTTCGGCTCTTTATATAGGGAATTACATAGTGGATGACAGCTAATCTGTCCTTTATTTTAGGATCTGACTTGCGATATTCTCGTGAGCTTTCTATTGTTAATCTTCGCAAACACTCTAATCATCACAAATTCATCATACTTTCCTCATGTTTCTGCCATCGTCATCTGTTACGTCATTCTTTAAATCATTCTGCGACGCTCGCAAAGTGTTGTTGATCAAACTTCGCAAATGTGTCCTTCTTGCGATATTCTGATCCTACATCTTGCCTCTTCTCATGTCTTCTCTGCGAAGGAGAGAATGTCATGAGAAATTATTCTTCAAAATTCCGCAACTGTTCATCTTGTCATGTTTTTATGTACTGACACGATTCTGTACTTTATGTGAATTTTGTTACACATATCTTTTCTTCCATCCATCTCTTGACAAGTCTTTTTCAACCGCTGCTTTTTAACCGCTCACGTCCAATCCTCGCATTAAATGCACTTATCTCTTCGAGAATTGATATCCCATATATATATTCTTCTTACTTTTCTCTTCTCTTCTTTTTACTTCCTCTCTTATTTTCTCTGCAGCTTCACTTCGTTATTCTTCCGTAACTTCCGCTCCTGCTACAGTAATTCTTCTTGATTCTTCTTCTTTTGATTTTTTACTTTCTTTCTTCATTCCCATACTAAAAATGCCTCCATTTGGTCGTAAGAATGAAGTTGCTCTTGAAGAAGTTCAAAAGGAATTTCTAACCAAAGGTTTTACTTTATCTCCATTCCTGGTCAAAACCCTAAATCTGAACTTTCTATTAGTTTGTTTTCTGATCATCCTTGCAATCATGAAAATATCATAGTCTCTCTAGGTCAGCTTCTCGCTGGTCTTCCTATTCCCCCTTATGATCCTGAACTTCCCTTATTTTATGAAATTCTTTCTCATGAGAAATTCTCGCGAGCAGTATATCAATTGAGTGGAGACTTCATTCGATTAATGCTCGAGTTTGAGAATCGTAGTGTTGGTAAGGGATCTCTTTACCCCTCAAAAGTTAAAAAACCCAAGTTTGCTGATGTTGCGATTATTCCTGCGAGTTATACTGTAGAAAATTTCTTTGCGAGTTATGAGATAATTCCCATGAAAAGAGATAGCACTTGCTGGGGCGTTTGTTTGAAGAAGAAAGATGATGTTGCTGATGACAAGATACTCATGCAAGATATTGATTGGCATCATGGCACTAATACAACTCCACGTCATTCTAGCGATGATAAATGGTGTATCTTTCCCCTAATCTTAGAAGGTCCGTACATCTCCAGTTCTCATGCTTTACCTGTGAATCTCGTAACATACCAACCATGGGTATTTAGATGGTCTGAGAGAAAAGCAGAGGTATATTTCCACACTTTGCTTGCTTGAATTTTTGTTCTTTTTACTCTTATATATAATTTTGCTGACCACTCCAATGTTTTCACTTGCGAAATTATCAGATTTATAGGTCGAAAGTAAGTTATAGTAAGACTGGGAAAGTCAGCACTTTATCATCTCTTCGATCATTCACATATGAAGTAAGAAATATTCTTTTATGATTTTTCACAATATATTGTTGCCTCTATTTCATATCTTTATCTATGTATGTAGGTTATCGCTGAAGTGGAAAAACCTGTCAAAGTTGCGAAGACTAGGGGTAAAGGCAAGAACATTTCTCGCAAAGAAACGAAAAATCCAATCTAGCGAAAATTCTAGTGATCATAGTGATGATGATGATGATGTTTCTTCTGCGAAGGAAGCTTCACAACCTGAGTCTTCTATGACCCAATTGTCCAGTATTTTTTATAACTCTTGGCAAGGAATTGGTGATACTTCTCTTACCAATTTCTTCCAATCCATAAATGCTATTTACAATGCTCCCCTCTTAGAGAATAATGAATCTCTTCGCGGAGTTTCAAGATCCATATCTCCAAATTTCCTACATTCACTCAATAGTTTGGTAAATTTTCATACTTACACCTTTCTTATCTTTTTATTTTTGTCTTGAATTCTTAATTTATTCTGAAAATTCGCTGCATTATTTTGCAGGTTGGGAAAGCTTCTTATGTTGTTACTACAGATTTAGAAAAAAGGTGTGCGGCCTTTGAAAAGAAGTATCTTGAACTTCGCGAGAAGAATGGAAAATTGGAAGTTGAAACTGCTGGTCTTCGCGAGAAGAAAAATCAATTAGAATCTGATACTGCTAATCTTCGTGAAAAGAATAACCAGTCGGAATCTGAGAATGCTGTCCAAAAGAATAAAATTTATGGTCTTCAAGATGCCAATAAGCAACTCTATGGTATAAGAATTTTTTTTCTTTTCCTTTATTTCGTTTTCTCATTATCTTTTCTTATGTGGTTCATCATTTCGCAGACATTTATGGTCTTTATGATGAGGCTATTATTCTTCATACATTTCCTAATCTTATGGATGATGATACTCTTCTTGAACGCCTAAATACTTCTCTAAATAGTTTTTCAAATAATAAGATTGAATATCTTCCCATAGATGAACTCAAATCCAAACTTCGCTTCTTAGAGGTTGACTATAGATCCATCTTGACTATGGCTAACAAGTTTAAACGTTTCTTCAATAATTCCAAAGAAGAAATCAATAGTTTAAGAACCAAGTATAGTGACCTCATAGATGAAAAAGATCGTATTTCTCTTCAAGGTGCTCAAACTTTAGCAAAATTCCAAGAAACTCTTCTTGAGGTTCAAATTGAAAGAGGTGATATCAAACATAGAAATGATGTGCTCTGCGAGAGAGAGAATCAAACTTGCTCCTGTCTTCTCATAAATGATGATGATGTAGGA
>JAJJWX010002766.1:0-18810 GCA_023529315.1 Papaver bracteatum | reverse complement strand
CCATATAGACTAAAACATTTAGAGTTTTAGACTTCAAATAGCATTGGTTTAGCTTAAGGCATGGCCCTTTTGGGTCTTTAGACCTTTGTGTTATGGGAAAGCCTAAACTATGGCAAGTTGGCTGTAGAGTTTAAGTGTCGGTGTCGATCATCTTTTCTTTTGCAAGTTCGCACCTTCTCCCACGGCATGTAAATTTTCATTCTTTGCCTTCTCATTTGGATATCGTGACCTCGAGAAACATCTTCTTTCACAGCGTGTCACACAGTTTCTTGACCTATGTACACATTTTCTCGAGAAAGAATCTCGTAAATTTGGAATGCGTGTGCACTGTCTTTTTAACATCATTTTTTACCTTACTTTTTGCAATATTCGAGATGGAATCCACGGACAATCTGTCATTTGATTCTCTTCCAACGTTAAGACATTTCTTTAACTATAAATACAGTTGTAAACTTCATTTTTAAACCAAACCTTCAGAATCTTTCTCTGAAATTCTTCTTTTTCTATGCTTTCAGAAACAATTTCTTTTTTAAGTTTACGAAACATAAAATCGAAGTTCTTATCTTGGCTGAAGTTGTAGTTTACAGAAACATAATTTTGTGTTACTACTTTGTTTACAAAATTAGTTCTGAGAAAAACTTGTTTAACAATTAGTTTAAGAAAACATCATAGCTATATAAACATAAATTAGTTTTTGTATTTATCTAACCGGTTGTGTTTCGATTTGTTTTTTGTTCATTTTGTTTATAGGCAAGTTCTAAGGGTTCTCTCGTAGTATGCTACACACATAGAGGAGAAACTAACATAGTTGTATCCTCGAGGTAATTTGTTAATTCGCTTAACAGCATCTCGGAGAGGGTAGCGGACAATGTTACCTTTTTAGTAAGATCTCATGCGTGCCTCTACTAAGTTTATCGAGTTGTTGTTCTACTATCGCGTGTAACTCTAAGTATTTCATTGCATTCGATTATTGTAATTAATTCCCAACAATCTAAAAAGTAATATCGTTTTATTGTAATATTGTAATAATAATATTCTTTTGTAAAGAACAGGAAGAGCTCTTTTTGAGAGAAACCACAAAGTTGATGGTAAGGACTTTAAGAGATGGCGCTCTAAAATGCTATTCTTTCCTAAACGACCAAAGGTTAGATGGATATGCTTTAGAAAAACCTCGAGAAAACTTCATATTGCTGTAATGAAGATAACCGACAGGTGGAAATAGGAAGAATTATTTGCAAGAATCATATTCTTAATCTTGTCTTTGATGACTTTAGTATGACTTCTATAACGCAAAAGAAGATTTTAATAACTTTTGATTTATAGGAAGCTCAGAATGAAAATATCAATCTTGAAGGCTATTTGGAAATGCAAGAAGTTCTTGATATGGCTGAGTTCTTAAAATACAACATGACCGACGAAAGCCTGTGGTAGAACATTGTGAACTTCAATCCCTCATCAGCGAGATTCGGTGTGGAAAGGCATGACTTGATGAAGCTCTACTAAGTATCTACCAGACAGTTAAGCTTCCACCCTCATGGGGCGAAATACAAGAGAGATATCGCGACACAAGACTCGTGTGAAATCACCATGGTGGAGCTTGGCAAAAGATCCGGGTTGAGAGATTATGTGTAGCAAGGACAAGAGCATGATGCTAGGCAAACATGTCCAACAAAGCTCATGTTTTGGACCCGATAAAACTACTTCAAAGAAAACTCCTAAGAGAATCCAGCAAAATGGGTAATAGACGTACGACGCTCGAAAACCAGAGGTAACAATTTTGCCTAGAGAATTCCATGCTTTATCTGAAGCTGACCCTGTTTTAATTAACTGGACCTATGTCAAAGACTGTAAGGCCTAAAAGAAGGATCAAATATGATCCAAAACAGAAAAAATAAGGCAAGCACATAGTAGAGGACTGCGGATATTTTCGCTGGCATGAATTAATAAGTGGGCAACGTCTGGTATGATGATATGAGAGACTGGTGGCTTGATTAGGCCTGGCATATACGTAAATTCAGAAATGCCTTCTCCTCTTATGCACCGCCGTAGGAGATGATGAGAAACTGTTCTTGGAAACTCTTCCGCAGTGGTGGGGAAAACAGATCGGCTGAAGCTAACTTGAAAAACTCTCGCGATGAATGGCGTACTACGTCGGACATATACAAAAACATTATCACAAACCATCTTACTAGGAAAAGGTTTTAAGATTGTTGCTGAATCTAATACTGTTGTTATTTCTAAGCATGGTGAATTCGTAGGAAAAGGTTGTATTCTTAGATTACATAGTGATTAAGCAATTGTATCGATTTGAAGTCAAATCATTAATGCATCTATTACGCTTATGTTTGTATTTTTTCACATGTTTGGCATGATAGACTTGGACATGTTAATAACATCAAGTCTCTAGAAAGACTTGCTAATTTAATGCATACAAAATAAACTTTGATAAAAATGCGAAGATGTGAAATCGTGTTGAATCTAAATATACAAGAAAACCTTTACGTAAAGGATTGAGCGTAAAGCAGTTCCTTTGGAACTAATACACTCAGTTAGGAGTTGAAATCAACACCAACAAGAGTGGTAGAAAATGGTACATCGCACTTTTGGAATGATTACTCACGATCTTATCAGGGACTCAGCATCTTCTTAAAGTAAAAGATGAGAGGACTTAGAGGCTTTCAAGTTTTATAAACTTGGTAAAACAAAAAGGATTTAAATTAAAACTCTAGGTTCGGACACGTGGCGGTGAGTATGTGATACCCATAGGTGAGTTTGTAAACATAATGGAATCATTCATAAATATTTGCACCATGTTCCACGGAGAATCGAATGGTGTAGCTGAAAGAAAAATTAGAACACTCATAGATATGGTAAATCTATGTTGACAGGATTCGGGTTATCTTGAACTTGTGGGGGAAACTATCCTCTCTTGCTTGCTATATTTTGAGCCGAGTTCCATTTAAAAATCTGATAAAACTCCTTATGAATTGTGGAGATGGTAAAACAACCTTCTTATGCATACGTTAAAGTGTGAAGGTGTTTGTCAAGGTGGCCATTCTCTTCCAAAGCTAAAATAGGACCTAAAACGATCGATTGTGTTTTCTTAGCATATCTGAGCATACAATTTCATACGGATGCATGGTCATCGGTTCGTATAATAACATTAGTCAAAACACCATTTTGGAATCTAGATCTTGTGTTTTATGAACACATATTTCCTTTAGGTTTGGACCTATTAAAAGAGGTCCATGATGACCTCCGATGTTCTATCGTAGTCAAACTCAGCACGGAGTAGGTACTGAACCAGAAGAAGTAAAGGGTTAGAATTGAAATGTTTTGGCCCAGATTTTGACTCTTACAGTGATCGACCCCAGAAAAGCCTACAAGGAAGCTATGACTTCTCCGAAATCTTTTAAAAGAAACACATTAAATGAATGATCCATTGACAAGCGAAACTTAAGACTTGTAGACTTGCACTCGGAAGTAAATCCATAGGTTGCAAATGGGTGTTCAAAAGCTTAGAATAGATGGAACTATAAGATAAATATAAGAAAGCTGAGTTTGGTAGCTAAAAGCTATAAACAAAGGGAAAGTTAGATTTCTTTGATACTTATTCACCAGTCTCTAGAATCACCTCGATTAGGATGTTGATTGCTATTAGCTTCAATTTATTGAGTTGCATATACATGGATGGATTAAAACGCATTTTATATGGTGAATTGAATGAAAATTTATATGGACACTTTGAAGGCTTTATTGTAAAAATGTTGTGAAAACAAATTATAAAGTTTGCAAATTGAACAAGCACCTAAATCTGTGCGGTTTAAATCAGGTTAATGAATACGATGATTTGTTTACATTAAATCTGTTAATGATTCCCACATTGTATGCCTATATGTTGATGATATGCTCTCATATTAAGGGAGTAACCTTGATATTATTAAGCCACCATTAAAGAAAAGCATGCTTAGAGATAATTTTGACATGAAAGACTTAGGCCCTATCTTGATGTAATGGGGATGAAAATGAAGATGTACGATGGATATATAGTCTGATCAATCATTATGCGAAACCGTATAAGAGATTTAATTATGAAAATGCTAAACCTGCATCTACTCCTTTTGATCCCACTTGTAAATTGAAAAAGAACAAGGGTGAGGGTATTGATCAACTTGAGTATTCTCGCATTATTGGTAGTCTTATGTATTTGATGAACTGTACAAGACCTGATATTGCTTACTCTGTGAGTAGATTAAGCGGGTATACTTGCAACCAGGGAGGATCACTGGAATGCTCTCTTGAGTTTTACGTTACACGAGAGGGACCTCAAACTATTGCTTAAGTTTTGGGAAGTATCCTGCTGTCTTGGAAGGGTATTGTGATGCCAACTGGATATCGACTCAGAAGAGTGCAAATCTACTAGTGGGTACATCTTCTTACTTGGAGGTGCGTGTGTCTCATGGAAGTCTACCAAACAGACATGTATAGCTAAATCCACTATGGAGTCTGAATTTATAGCCTTGGAAAAAGTGGAGAGGAAGCTGAATGGATACGATGTTTCCTGGGAGGAATTCCACTCTGGCCCAAGCTTCGTGTCTTCAATCGCCATCCACTGTGACGATGAAAGCTGCTCTTGGTTGCGCAAAGAACAATGTATACAACGGGAAGTCTATACATATACGAAGAAGACACAAGACGGTGAAACAACTACTCTCTCTGGTATTATCTCGATAGACTTTGTAAAATCCAAAGATAATCTTGCAGATCCTTTGACGAAAGGCTTAACCAGAGAGAGTAGTTAAATTTACATCGAGGGGATGGGACTTAAGCTCATTGAATAAATCACCATGAAGGATACTCAACCTTGTGATTGGATTTCCAAGATCAAGGTTCAATGAGACAACTAATTTATGGTGATATTGGAAAGCACTATCTTTGTCCCTCCCTATGGTGTAATCGTGCGATAGTGCTGCTCAGAAATTAAGGATGATCTTTTGCGATCTTAATGGGTACCATGGCTTTGATTAAAGCGGGTGTGGCAGGACACTCTTTATGGACTCACCTTTGTGGATGTTGGAAGTGTGGCCGCTTCTATGAGAATTTGAGCTTAAAAAAAACGTTTTTAAAAATTTAATTAAAAATGCATGAACCATGTTTTGATCCCAAGACCTTATGCTCCCTAGATGTTTTTTCATGTGAATGAATAAAACATTAGTCCCATATAGACTAAAACATTTAGACTTTTAGACTTAAATAACATTGGTTTAGCCTTAAGGACATGGCCCTTTGGGTCTTTAGACCTTTGTGTATGGGGAAAGCCCTAGACTATGGCAAGGTTGGGTGTGGGGTTGGGTGTGGGTGTGCGACCCATCCTTTCTTTTTACTGAAATTTACCACACGCTTCTCCCACACATGTAAAGAATTTTATTCTTTGCCTTCTCGGTTTTGGATATCCGATTGACCTAGAAGCATCTTCTTTCACGCGTGTCACACGGTTTTCTTGACACATGTACACACCGTTTTCCTCTCGAAGAATCTCGCAAATTTTGAATGCGTGTGCACTTTGTTCTTTTAACGCGATTTTTACCTTACTTTTGCAACGTTCGAGATGCGTGAATCACGGACAACTGGCGTGCTTTGATTCTCTTCCAACGTTCGAACATTTTCTTGCTATAAATACGAGTTGTAAACTTCATTTGTAAAATATACCTTTGAGAACTCTTCTCTTCTGAAATTCTTCTTCTTTTCTTATGCTTTCGAAACAATTTCTTTTTAAGTTTAAAACATAAATCGAAGTTCTTATCTTAAACAAGTTGTAGTTTACGAAACATAATTTTGTATTACTACTTCTTTGTTTTACAGAAATTAGTTTACTGAAACTTTGTTTAACAGAAATTAGTTACGTGAACATCATAGTTTGAGAAACATCATAGTTTACGAAACATAAATTAGTTTTTATATTTATCCGAAACTCGGTTGTAGTTTCGATTTGTGTTTTTGTTTTTCATTTTTGCTGCCAAGTTCTAAGGGTTCTCTCGTGTATGCTACACATAGAGGAGAACTAAAATAGTTGTATCCTGGAGGTAATTTGTTAATTGATATAGCATCTCGTGAGGAGTAGTGGCAATATTACCTTTAGCTCAAAGATATCTCATACGTGCCTCTACTAAGTTTATTGAGTTATTTGTTACTACTATCAGTGTAATCTAAGTATTATTTCCCATTTGCATTCGATTATTGTAATTAATTTCCAACAATCTAAAGGTAATATCGTGCCTTATTGTAATATTGTAATACTGTAATATTCGTTTTTGTAAGAACATGGGAAAGAATACTGTAGAGAAACCACCAAAGTTCAGTGGTAAGGACTTTAAGAGATGGCAGTCTAAAATGCTATTCTTCCTAAAACGACCAAAGGTTAGATGGATATGCTTTAGAAAAAATCTCGAGAAAACTTCATCGCCGTGGTAATGAAGATAAATTGGACAGGTGGAATAGGAAGAATTATTTGTGCAAGAATCATATTCTTAACTCTGTCTTGATGACTCCTTGTATGACTTCTATAATGCAAAAGAAGATTTTAATGCTTTTGATTTATGGGAAGCTCTAGAAGAAAGATATCATGCTGAAGTGCGGAAGTAAGAAGTTCTTGATGGCTAAGTTCTTAGAATACAACATGATCGATGAAAAGCCTAGGTAGAACAAATTCGTCGAACTTCAACTCCTCATCAGCGAGATTCTTGCTAAAGGCATGACTTTTGATGAAGCTCTACAAGTATCGGCTGTGATTGAAAAGCTTCCACCCTCATGGAGCGAATACAAGAGGAGGAGGCTGCGACACAAGACTCGTGAAATCACCATGGTGGAGCTTGGAAAAAAGATCCAGGTTGAGGAGCTTATGTGCAAGCAAGGACAAGAGCATGATGCCGAGCAAAAACATGTCCAACAAAGCTCATGTTTTGGACGATAAAGCTACTTTCAAAGAAACCTCCTAGAGAATCCAGCAAAATGGGTAATAGACGTAACAGTGTCCGAAAACCCAGAGAGGTAACAATTTTAAGCCTAAGGGTGGTGTCACTAAGCACACCATCAAAGGCGAAGCGCTTTAATTGTGGTAAACCTGGACATATGGCTAAAGACTGGGCCCCTAAAAGGATCAAATATGATCCAAAACAGAAAAATAAGGCAAACATAGTAGAGGACTCTGGATATTTCACCTTTGCATGGTGTCCGAAGTCGACCTTGTCTCTAGTATGACTAATGTGAGAGACCGGGTGGTTGATTTAAGAGCCACCAAGCATGTCTGTAAATTCATAAATGCTTTCTCCTCTTATGCCATAGTAGGAGATGATGAGAAATTGTTCATGGGAAACTCTACCACCGCGAAAGTGGTGGGGAAAGGCAAGGTCAATGAAGCTAACCCGGGAAAAACTCTCGCATTGAATGACGTATTTTACGTCCCGGACATATGCAAAAACCTTATCTCGAAAACCATCTTACTAGGAAAAGGTTTTAAGATTGTTCTTTGAATCTATCTTGTTATTTCTAAGCATGGTGAATTCGTAGGAAAAGGTTATGTTACAGATAACATGATTAAGCTTAGTGTATCTGATTTGAAATTGAATGTTAATGCATCTTCTTCTGCTTATGTTTGTGACTTTTCACATGTTTGGCATGATAGACTTGGACATGTTAATATAAAATCTCTAGAAAGACTTGCTAATTTAGGTTGCATACCAAAAATAAACTTTGATAAAAATCAAAGATGTGAAATCTGTGTTGAATCTAAATATACAAGAAAACCGTTTAATAAAAGGATTGAACGTAAAACAGTTCCTTTGGAACTAATACACTCGGATTTAGAAGATTTGAAATCAACACCAACAAGAGGTGGTAGAAAATGGTACATCACTTTTGTAGATGATTACTCACGATACTCTCAGGTTCATCTTCTTAGAAGTAAGGATGAGGCCTTAGAGGCTTTCAAGTTTTATAAACTTGAAGTAGAAAACCAAAAGGATTTAAAATTAAAACTCTTAGGTCAGGCATCAAGTGAGTATGTGATACCCATAGGTGAGTTTTGTAAACATAATGGAATCATTCATGAAACAACTGCACCATATTCACGGAGAATCGAATGGTGAAATAAAGAAAAAAATAGAACACTCATATATATGGTAATGCTATGTTGACAAGTTCGTGGTTATCTTCAACTTGTGGGGGAAGCTATCCTCTTGCTTGCTATATTTTGAACTGAGTTCCATTTAAAAATCTGATAAAACTCCTTATGAATTGTGGAATGGTAAACAACTTTCTTATGCATACTTTAAAGTGTGGGGGTGTTTGGCCAAGGTGGCCATTCCTCTTCCCAAGAAAAACTAAAATAGGACCTAAAACAGTCGATTGTGTTTTCTTAGGTATCCTGAGCATACAATTTCATACAGATTCATGGTCATCAGTTAAACCATAATAACATTGGTCAAAACACCATATTGAATCTAGAGATGCTGTGTTTTATGAACACATATTTCCTTTAAGGTCTGGACCTCGGAAAAGGGTCCATGATGACCTCCCGGATGTTCCATCGACGAGTCAAACTCCAACTTTGGAGTATGAGACTGAACCAAGAAGAAGTAAGAGGGTTAGAACTGAAACAAGTTTTGGCCCAGATTTTTTGACTCTTACGGTAGAGTCTGAACCCAAACATACAAGGAAGCTATGACTTCTCCAGAAGCTCCTTTCTGGGAAGAAGCTTCATTAAATGAATGGGAGTCCATTCAGCAAAACGAAACTTGGGAGCTTGTAGACTTGCCTCCTGGAAGTAAATCCATAGGTTGCAAATGGGTGTTCAAAAGGAAACTTAGAACAGATGGAACTATAGATAAATATAAAGCTAGGTTGGTAGCTAAAGGATATAGACAACAGGAAGGATTAGATTTCTTCGATACTTATTCACCAGTCTCTAGAATCACCTCGATTAGGATGTTGATTGCTATAGCTTCAATTTATGATTTGCATATACATCAGATGGATGTTAAAATGCATTTTTATATGGTGATTTTTGAATGAAGAAATTTATATGGACCAACCTGAAGGCTTTATTGTAAAAGGTTGTGAAAACAAAGTTTGCAAGTTGAACAAATCTCTGCAGGTTTAAAACAAACACCTAAACAGCCGGCATGAAAAATTTGATCATGTTATGATAACTAATGGCTTCAAGGTTAATGAATCTTATAAATTTGTTTACATTAAATCTGTTAATGATTCACATGTTATTGTATGCCTATATGTTGATGATATGATCATATTAGGCAGTAACCTTGATATTATTAATACCATTAAAAGCATGCTTAGAGATAATTTTTACATGAAAGACTTAGGCCCTACGATGTAATCTTAGGGATGAAAATCGAGAAAGATGTCCGATGGATATAGTCTTAGTCAATCTCATTATGCTGAAACCGTACTAAAGAGATTTAATTATGAAAATGCTAAACCTGCATCTACTCCTTTTGATCCCACTTGTAAATTGAAAAAGAACAAGGGTAAGGGTATTGATCAACTTGAGTATTCTCGCATTATTGGTTGTCTTATGTATTTGATGAACCGTGACAAGACCTGATATTGCTTACTCTGTGAGTAGATTAGCGGTATACTTGCAACCCGAAATGGCGGGATCACCGGAATGCTCTCTTCAGAGTTTCGTTACCCGAGAGGACCTCAAACTATTGCTTAAGTTTTTGGGAAGTATCTGCTGTACTAGAAGGGTATTGTGATGCCAACTGGATATCAGACTCAGAAGAGTGCAAGTCTACTAGTGGATACATCTTCTTACTTGGAGGTGCGTGTGTCTCATGGAAGTCTACCAAACAGACATGTATAGCTAAATCCACTATGTAGTCTGAATTTATAGCCTTGGAAAAAGCTGGAGAGGAAGCTGAATGGATACGATGTTTCTGGGAGGAATTCCACCTCCGCCTAAGCTTGTGTCTTCAATCGCAATCCACCGTGGATGATGGTGCTCTTGGTTGCGCAAAGAACAATTTATACAACGGGAAGTCTATACATATCGAAGAAGACACAAGACGGTGAAACAACTACTCTCTCTGGTATTATCTCGATAGACTTTGTAAAATCCAAAGATAATCTTGCAGATCCTTTGACGAAAGGCTTAACCAGAGAGGAAGTTAAATTTACATCAAGGGGGATGGGACTTAAGCTCATTGAATAAATCACCATGAAGGATACTCAACCTTGTGATTGGATTTCCAAGATCAAGGTTCAATGAGACAACTAATTTATGGTGATATTGGGAAAGCACTATCTTTGTCCCTCCCTATGGTGTAAATTTTGTGATAGTGTCTTTGCTGCGAAATAAAGGATGATCTTTTGCGATCTTAATGGGTACCATGGCTTTGATTAAAGCGGGGTGTGGCGGGACACTCTTTATGGACTCACCTTTGTGGATGTTGGAAGTGGGGCCGCTTCTATGAGAATTTGAGCTGATTCTCTAGAGACATTCATTAAGTCCTAATTTTAGCCCACGGCCAAAATGGGCATTAACCGCAAGAGCTTGCAGCATTGTTTTCATCGGTTGAGGCATCAAGTGTGGATGTTATTTCTGAATTGCATTCATTGTTGGCGGTTCAAGACATTGCGTACACCGTATCAACAAGCAGTTCAGGTAAAATCTCACTAACTTAAGGTTCAATCTTTGAGACACCTTAGCCTATATTGTTGCCTAATGTTTTCTCGTGTTTTATCGACATGTTTTATTATTCATGTGGGGGATTGTTAGAAAAAACGTTTTTAAAAATTTAATTAAAAATGCATGAACCATGTTTTGATCCCAAGACCTTATGCTCCCTAGATGTTTTTTCATGTGACTGAATAAAACATTAGTCCCATATAGACTAAAACATTTAGAGTTTTAGACTTAAATAGCATTGGTTTATCCTTAAGGGTATGGCCCTTTGGGTATTTAGACCTTTGTGTATGGGGAAAGCCCTAGACTATGGCAAGGTTGGGTGTGGGTGTGGGTGTGGGTGTGGGTGTGGGTGTGGGTGTATCCGACCCATCCTTTCTTTTTACTGAAATTTACCACACGCTTCTCCCACACATGTAAAGAATTTTATTCTTTGCCTTCTTGGTTTTGGATATCCGACAGCCTCGAGAAGCATCTTCTTTCACGCGTGTCACACGGTTTCTTGACACCTGCATACACTGTTTTCCCGAGAAGAATCTGCAAATTTTGAATGCGTGTGCACCGTGTTCTTTTAACGCGATTTTTACCTTACTTTTGCAACGTTCGAGATGCGTGAATCACGGACAATCTGTCTTTGCTTTGGATTCTCTTCCAACGTTCGAACATTTTCTTGCTATAAATACGAGTTGTAAACTTCATTTGTAAAATATACCTTTCAGAACTCTTCTCTTCTGAAATTCTTCTTCTTTTCTTATGCTTTCAAAACAATTTCTTTTTAAGTTTACGAAAAACATAAAATCGAGTTCTTATCTTAAACAAGTTGTAGTTTACAAACATAATTTTGTATTACTACTTCTTTGTTTACGAAATTAGTTTACGAAACTTTGTTTAACAGAAATTAGTTTACTGAAACATCATAGTTTACGAAACATAAATTAGTTTTTATATTTATCCTCGAAACCTGTTGTAGTTTCGATTTGTGTTTTTGTTTTTCATTTTTGCTGCCAAGTTCTAAGGGTTCTCTCTGTATGCTACACATAGAGGAGAACTAACAGTAGTTGTATCCTGGAGGTAATTTGTTAATTGCTATAGCATCTCAGAGGAGTAGCAGACAATATTACCTTTAACTCAGCGTATCTCATACGTGCCTCTACTAAGTTTATTGAGTTATTTGTTACTACTATCAGTGTAATCAAAGTATTATTTCCCATTTGCATTCGATTATTGTAATTAATTTCCAACACTTTCATCTGATCTAGGAGCACTCCGCCGCCTTCAAACAAGTTAACCGAGGACAAAAACATACCAAGACTCCTACTAACAAAGATGAGGAGTTTTGGACGAGGTTTTGATCGAATAGAGTGTAACCCAACAAGGTATGGATCTCTAACTATACAACGCCAATGTTTACAGACACGCTTCACCTGCAAAAACGATTTAACCGGCAGTCGGACCAGTATTTCGCACAAAGTGTGATCATCAAGTAGACTAAAAGGGGTTATAACATCATCCTTGCTACCATCTACACTAAAATCTCTCTTTCTCTTCATCTTGGTCTTGATAATGGGGCCCTAGTACTAAATATGGACAAATTAATTAACTGTTAACCACCTTAAATTTTTGTATTGATTGATGATAATAAATTTAATTCTATAACAGAAGCTTATTTATATAGCTTTGGCCTTTGAATTTTGGTTGAATAAAGAAACATAAACTTAGAAGGAAAAATATACTACCTCCGTTTCAGGAAAAGTGTTACTTTCACTTTTTCAATTTGGCCTATTTTTAGGCTAAAATGAAAAAGTGAAAGTAACACTTTTCCTGAAACGGAGGTAGTAATAAAAGAAATCAAACGGAAAGTTAGTAGTTTAGGAAAGTGGCAATAATATGGGTTCGAGTTTCAGCAGAAGATTGGAAAGAGAAAGAGGTGCAGTTTTGGAAGAATATAGAGGCACTCGCACTGCCAATGGTCGGATGCATGGTGCACACTGGATTAGGCTATATCTGCTAATTTATATATTTTTATCCATGATAAACTCACATCAATCGAAATTGCATGCTGAACAAAGAAGCATCTCACTCTGGGAAGATGAACACATCCTGGAAGAGATTGTCAGCATAAGGACAGATCCAGAGTAAATTTTGTTTTTCGGGTTCTAGCTCATTCTACACTTCTTTGTGTCAGATTATAACGTGACTCTGAATATGTGAGTTTCTTTGGTGGTAATTGACCTTTCATTATTCTCTAAGTTTGTTTCAACTAGTTTCTTGTCTTTACAATTCTGAATTTATTCACTCTAGCTAGCGTTTTAGTATATCCATCTTCGCCATCTGAGATAAAAAATAACGAGATACCTCAAGCCTTATGTATGCTATGACATGTTAACTCTTAAAGACCTTGGACGCGTTGGGATATGATCTTGTTTCTGGTGGTACCGAGAACCATCTAGTCTTGATCAATCTTAAATATAAACATTGCTGTCTACTCTGCTCTCTGTGGCATACAAAAGAATGGAAGTTTGTACTCTATCATCATGTGGCATGTCCACCAGCTCGTGGAAGTAGATACTCTTATGAGTTCCTTTTTTTTCGTCTTAAACTCTATCCACAGGCTATTGATGGCTCAAGAGTAGAGAAAGTAATGGAGTATTGCTGCTAACAAGAACACCGTTCCTGGGGATGTGTCTGCTATGGTTCCTGGTGGCATCCCAATGGGTAAATTTCTTTAAATTTAGAGTACATGGTATTGAATAATGAATTATAATTAGGTACACTGCATAAATCTGGCTTAATGAATGCCTCGTCTTTTTTGGAATGCTTGGTTGGAATTTCTAATAATATGCGACATATGTAGTTGCAAAAACAGTACTAGCATTCTGTAGTTGATCATCATCGATTATGATGCAATATTAGGAGGAAAAACAAAAACCAATTGGTAAGATTGGTGTTACCCGATTACTGAGGAAGCAGAGCTAGCTACAGCATCCAAGTGTGGATGCCAGTGGGGGTACGCCCCATGGACACTTGGTGGCTCAGAAATTGAGGAAGCAGAGCTAGCTAGCATCCAAGTGTGGAGGCCAGTGGGGGTACGCCCCATGGACACTTGGTGGCTCAGGCTCGGACACCTTCCAAGGCCTTACCAATTGGTGATAGTGTATCGTGAAATCTTTCCTTATAAACCAGATTCATAATCCCGGGATTACCAATGTGGGATAAATAATTACCTTGTATATTGTGTCTAGCGTTTGTAATAAAATTGGCAATTAGAGTTTTGGGCGGGCTAAGGCCAGGCCCAATAAAGACGAGCAACAAACAGACTTACATCTGACTCGGATTTTGTCACCACTTTTTTCTGACTCCACTTCAAGTGTCAAATTATATTTTTCTGCCGTCTATTCGCAGGTCTGACTCAGAATTTTTCCACGATATCAAATTGAGTCAGAAGAAGTAAAAAAGAAAAACCCATAAGAAACATGACAAATCGCCGGGGTGATTAACTAAAAATCCTCGATCTATGACTGAAGTGGTCGATCTACAGTCGAGAAATCTGGATTGGAACCTGTGTCTCCTTTGCAATAAAAGAGTTGAGAATATCCAACTCCCCGCGCATCCGACATTCCTCAGATGCCATTTTCCCAGTTGAGAATGCTCCGTGCACAGTCCCTGGATAGCTCGCGCTTGTCGCCTCTCCAGCAAAGAACATGTTGTCAACAGGAATCCTAAGTCGTTCATACAGATCATGGCCGTGGGGTTTACCTACTGTATCATAGCTGTAGGATCCAAGCGAATTGACGTCCGTTTCCCAATGAGAAACAAGATGCTGAATCTGTATTTGTGCACAAGGTGAAAAACAGAAGATTAGTTGGCGAAACTGCACATAGGCGAAATGCAACGATGCACGAACTGAGGTCAGATAAACTTACGGGTTCCGAAGCATCAGGAAAAACCTTCTTAAGTTGAAGAAATGCTAAATTAGCAGCAGCCTCATCTGACATCTTGCCAATATCATGGGCCAGTCTTCCAGCCGGCATATAAACAAGAACAGGACGGCCTGTTGCCTTATGAAGATTTAAAAAGTAACTGCATCCGTATGAAGTCGGTGCAACTACTCCCAAGAACTCCACATTCGGCCAGAAGATACTGTCAAAGTGCAAGGCTATCTTGTTCTCTGTCCCAACCCCAAGCTCCGCAATGGCTTCTTCTTTCCATTCCGGTAACCTAGGCTCAAACTCTATATGCTTAGCTTTCAAAACACCAAGCGGAACAGAAATTACAACTGCGTCTGCTACTAATGTTTTCCCATTCTCAACCATGACTTTAACGCCAAAAGTGCGGCGAACAATTTTTGTAACGCTATAACAAAGACAAAAAAGAACGGTAAGCATAAGTTACCCAGTGAAAGCCCCTAGACGGTTGTGCACCGAAAAATGTAAGCAAATTATGGAAACTGGTTAACTTGGTTGTACCTGTGCTCTAGGCGAATATCGAGACCTTTTGCAAGAGTGAGTCCATAACCACCCATGACCACCAGAAAGTAGTTCTTCCCCAGAATTTCGTGGAATATTTTCAACCGCCCCACGGGTTGAGTCTGGGGGCAACGCCCACGTAAGAATTTTTGGATATGCAATTGTTTTGGACAGTTGGAAAACGTTTAAATTTCTAAACTCAAATGATGATGTCTGGATGAAGAGACGCATCTCTTTAGAAGAGAAACCCGCTGGTGAAAAGACATGTCTTTTCCCAACCAGATGCAAAAACCCCTATAAGTAGCATCTCCCAAACCCATTTCGATATCATCTTTGGAAAACTCTTTTCTCTCTTTCTCTCTTCTTCTAAAGCATCATCGAACCTTCTTTTCATGTGTTCTTGATTGGGTCAAGGGGTGCAAACCTTGAATCCAATTTTCGGTTATAGGGCTTTCACGATCTCGAAGGCGATGTTTCACATACCATTGCAATTGCCAACTCGTTGGAAGGGTAGAAATATTTGTCTAAAAGAAATCACCAGAGCCTTGAAAGCTTTTGAGTACAACCACAGTCTGTTTTTGTGTTTCATCTCCATTGCAGCCCGGTAAGTTTTTTCCAACATTTCCATCATCTAACAATTTAGGTCTATGAAGTGATATGAAGTCACGAGAGGAAGTTATATGGACCATGAAATGAAATATGGTGATTCAAAAAAATACACGCCTGATCCCGGCACTTAAGCGAGATGGTGTCTGCATCTGCAGCAAACCAGCCTTCCATTCTACACAAGTACCACTGCAGAACCTTGTGAGCGAGCCCTTCTTGCCTGCATCATGCTCATGCTTCAAAATACTAAATAATTTGACTACAATAATAGACTAAACTAATTGATTAGGAAAAAAAAAAAAAAGACTCAGCCCGCCGATACAATTATTATACTAATAAATAACTACTGTGTAAACAAACCTTAGGTCAGGTCTTTTTCCCAACACAATAGCAAATGCCTGCATGATGGACATATCATCCCCGTATTCATCACGTACTTTCTCTGACTGGAATCATCAAACAGACACTTTCAGTAAGTACCAAAAATAGATAGCAGAACCCTCAATGAGAGAGTTCCACTGGCCAAGTAATGTAGTAAAATATAAGCTTCAGCTCAAGAAGAAGATGGAAGTCTAGTCTTGCCTCTTTCAAAATGTCCTCGAAAACTATACCAACTTTAGTGACAAGTTCTCGAGGAACTTGATTTCCATCGGTATCATAGAGAGCATAGCTGCAGAAGGAAAGAAAAATAAGCATTGTTCATCAGTAAATGGCTAATAGCTAGCCTGGTAGTCTTTAACAATAAGTCTACTACCTTTCTAAGTCATGATCGTACAATACAGAATTGTCACCACTAGTTCGGTGAAGGGGTAGTCCCAGTCTAGAAATCAAACTTGCCAAGGGATTCTCTCTGCAGACACCATGCAACCTGAAGATTGATACAAACAAATACATGTAAAACTGATCCAAACATAAGATCAGACTGAGACATAAGTGAAAAGAGAGAAAAGCTTACCATGTCAACAGGAAAACCAAATGAATAGACAGAAGTAAGCTTACATTAATTGAGGAGAAAGATATCCGCTGACAGCAGCACAAAGAAATTAATACTATCATATCAGCAGATGGAATCACCTACCAGGGGTACCAATTGGCCTTGACAGCTACAGATGTTCTTTAGTATGTTCCGTGTTTTGTGTTTTTTTACGAGCATGCTTATATAATGCTAAATAAAAGTTTGTTTATGTACTTCTAAAACTAAAGATATGACTTTAGTTTCATGTGGTTGGCGTGGTGTGTTTATAGATAATGCCTTTGGCCCTGGAAATATTTCAGTATCATTTGAATTCTCAGCTGCTAAAGAAACTCCTAATATAGACCAGGCTTTTATATATCTATCAAGGATCTGATCCTACTAGTTAGTCACACTAAAGAAGGTAATAATAACAAATACTAGCCTTTTCACACCAGAGCAAGATTGCACCTTCATAATGTATTATCAGACGATATTACATGATGATCTGAGGATTAATGGGTGTTGCAAACATCGATCAGGGTCACTGATCAAAAATCAAGCATCGACCGAGAACGAGAAAAGCTTTACCATGATGCACCCATATCAACAGGAAAACCAAATGAGTAGTCAGTATATACACGGCCACCAAGCCTATCCCGAGATTCCAACACCACAACCTGAAAAACAATATGTGATCATCAGATCGACAAAAACAAGCACATAATCAAATCTGCAGAAACCCTAGCTATATATATACCTTAATGGAGGCATCATGAAGAGCGCGAGCAGCTGAAATACCAGCAATACCACCACCTATAACTATGACTGAACGAGTAAACTGTTTTCTTCTCTCAAGTGAAAAACAAGCACCTGCAAAACAAACGAAAGATATGAATTGTTTCGTACATGAATGGTTTATAATCTTGGTTATTAAGATGGCAGCTAAATTAAAATATTAAACAATAAAAAGACAAACAAAAGAGGAATATCGATCAAACCTTTTTTTTTAACTGATTACTCTGATTTTGTGACTCCATATTGTTGTTTTGAAGGTGAGGATGATGATATGGTGTTGGAATTCAATAAGGGTTTTTCAAATAATTGAGGAGAATAATGAAGAACAAAAATTAATAAAAGACAAGTTAAAAAATGACTTGAATTCGTTGATATCCTCAGATTTATGAACAACCTCATGCGTATAGACAAATAATTATGTACTACGATGATCAAAAATCTCTACAGACTCAATTTGATTTTTCTCCACTTTGGCTTCAAAAACCAAAAAAAATAATCTCTCTCACAAAAACCTAAATGAAATAGAGTTTCACAACTTAAAAGGAGAGAATCATATATATCCCTATTAATTAGGATGGCAGGCAGTGACTTGGTGGAGATATTTTCAACGTAGAACGGGTAATCGGGTTTGTTGATGATTTAAAACAGTTATACGCACTCCGATAAATAAGCCCCAATAATGATTATCTGTTAACATCCATAATGTTTGCAGCTGATGTCATGTTGTTTGGCCCCAACAATACAATGGACGCTGATCCTTGAGCAATACTACTCCATGTCAGGCCAACAAGTGAACTACGATAATCCTCATTCATTTCAGAAAACAGTTCAAACCACAAGCAACTCAAGAATAAGTGAAACACTCTCTAGAATCAAAACAAAGAGGTGTTTGGACTTGGAGCACAAAAAAAGTATTTGGGAATCAAATATATTACAGCAAGGAAATATATAAATGTCGACACTATAGCTATCTCATTGAGAAATTTGAGTGCAAATTGTCTGGAGTGGAAGAGACATCGGCATCGGGTCGGGGCATTACCTGCTTGTTTTTGTTAGTGTTATGACCAATGGATCTTCTAAGCACAATCAATAGAGAATTGAAATAGAAATGAAACAAATGTAAATAGGCACACACACAACACAAGGATTTATAGTGGTCGATCAAGATGATCTACATCCACTTTGGAAGACGAAGATAATGTTGTACTATGATATGAACAATATTACAAGAGTGTAAACTCCTCTCAAGAACAAGACCTTGTTCTTGGTTTTACTCTATACAC